>CM019064.1:463269671-463482491 GCA_009667805.1 Leptobrachium leishanense | reverse complement strand
AGGCAGGCTGTGCCCTTCCAAACGGTGCCTGGGTTACCCCCGCAACGCGCCAATCGGGATGGAGAGAAGGTCCGAAGGACCTCCCCCCCTCCCTTTCAGGCGCCTCCCCTCCCCTTCCCCGCCTCCGCCCATCCGCACATGCGGGGGGCGCCTGAATTAGGTGTCATCGCGCCCCCCGCGATGACACCTAATTACTCCGGCGGTGGTTCCGGATGCTGGGGCTGACATTGAGGATGTCAGCCTGCACCGGGGGCAGCGATCGGCCGGAACCCGGCCGAACGGCTGACCCCAAAGGCAGTTCGCGCTCAGCGCGTCCACCGCATGGAACGTGACATGCGGTTGGACGCGCTGAGCGTGTCCGCCACAGCGAAGGGTTTAATGGATTAGGCCCTAAATTTATAGAAAAAATAAGGCAACCTCATTATAGCAGTAGTCATATAGAATTACATATGACATCTTTATTAATGCACATAATATAAATCCATAATATACTGTAACTAAAGATTGCACACAAACCAGTATTTTTTAACAAAACTTATTTTATATAGTATATATGCACCAATATATAGAAACACTACTAAACTCTAACTTTATGCACTCTAACTACTCAAAAATGACAGCACTAGCACCTATAAAGATCTATCCCTCCATATATAAATATTTTTTTAATAGAGTTGTGTGACACAAAGGCACCTCTGTATTGATATGATTTATATCTATCTTGTTAAATATAGCGTACAAATAGAGGGTAATAGAAAGCCTTATGATTCTGTATACACATATTTTTGACTCCATCACCACAAATGTATAATTGTTCATTAACAGGGGCTTTTGGGAGATGCATGGCAATCAGTACCTAATCCCCTTTTTTTATATATCCTTAATTAATGTGTCTCTAATTGGAGACACGCTGTGTTGAAAATGCCAAAACGAAACCTTACACTATGAACTGAGGCAAAGAAAACGCGAACCGGAAGTAACCAAATGGCGGCTGGAACGCAAATGGAACGCGGAAGTGAACTGCGCATGCGCAAGATGGCGGCGTCCATCGCAGAATGACCAGAAAGAAACCGGAAGCAGCGATTAACATCAACAGGACACATGGGGACATTTTAAAACGATTGAAGGACACTATATAAGGACCTATAGGTCCAGTATATCTGCTACCAGCTGATGAAGCCGCTATTTTATGCGGCGAAACGCGTTCTGGAGCAGGTTTTTATATTTTAAATACATTTTATTTTATTTTCCCTGATCCTGTTGCTGCTGCTTTCATTTGCTGGATTCTGGATGGTTTTCCTTCAGCAGAATAAACCCATGAGCGCCTACTCTTATATCTAAATGTGAGTATAAAATCTCTGCAATATCACATTGAGAATTTACTGCAGATCTGCACAAGGAGAGTTCGTTTCTCTTTTCTCTTTACTTCATGATCCGGATAACACATTCCAAACAAGGTGGGGGTCACCTGAGAAGCATTTGAAGGCAATATACCCGCAGGCCTGGACCCACTCAGAGCCAGTGACTCGGCTCCACACTTGTGAGTGGGATAATCTCAACATTGCAATATCATTTTCAATAGTCTATAAGAAGATTTACTGTATTGCACTATTATTTCTTTCATATATAAATATACGAGAAAATCCAAGACCCCAGAGAGCATTATTGCGCCAATTCATGTTATATGTATTTTTTGCATTCTATGTACATTGGTATAGGGGAAACCACTATATCCTGAATTTTAGCCATCTGGGGTGTTGTGGTGGTGAATACATGATGTGTGGCGCTGCACCATCTTGTATATAAATCTCAATGTATCCTTCCTGGAAAACCAGAGATATCTCAATGTATCCTTCCTGGAAAACCAGAGAAATCTCAATGTATCCTTCCTGGTAAACCAAAGAAATCTCAATGTGTCCTTCCTGGAAAACCAGAGATATCTCAATGTATCCTTCCTGAAAACCAGAGAAATCTCAATGTATCCTGTCACGGAATGACAAGAGGCTCGGCGCAGCGAGCCCAGGACGCCAACCCAAGACATTTTTAAAAGGACCTATGTCATGGAGCTGAGGCAACGCTCCATGCTTCAAACCTCAAAAGACTTTATGGTCGGTTTTATCGTGTGATTTTAAATATTTTACCTCGTTTGGTTTTAGTTTAATTTAGTTTAGTGAAATGACATAGCTTTGGTTTTAAAATATACTTATATTCCTGTAGGTAAATGTGTTTTTCTGTAGCTAGTAAACAAGTTTTGCTGTTGTGTAATTTATGCGTCAGGGATTTTCCCCATTATCTAGCTACATGTTTAATTTAAGGGATCTCTGATAGTGTGTGTTTAATCTGATGTGCTGGAACAATGGATGTACAAACGTTGTGTGAGCTGAAGGCTAAGAGAATGTGAAGAATGTTTATTGTAAATACCTGACCTAACTCATTAGTATGGGTATGCAAATTATGACGGTTGTACTTCAGCATAAATAGTGGCGTGTGATTAAAAGAGTTCAGTTCATCTGAGTGTTTGAAACATACAGCTCTGCCTGGTGTTGTCATTTCACGTCAGCTACATATCACCACCACCCAGGAACGGGTCACTCTAACTCCGCAGCAGAACATCGATTCGCCGCGCCGTTGCGCCACCTTGAATCGGTATCTTGGGATACCACAACCACCCCGAATCGGGACCTCGCCTGAGCGCCGTGCCTGCATCTGCAAGGAGACTCTACCGAACCGCGGTTCGCCATGCAGACCGTCTCCAGCCCTTCAATGGTCAGTAGATCCGCTGCTGAAGTTAGCCTCTATGGCTGACGAAACGCGTTGGATTTTTTAAACTGGTCTAATAAATCCTTTTTTGCACCTTATCTCTGCTGTCTGGCTGAACCTTCTCTGTGAATTTTTTCCTAAGTGGAATTTCCTTGCTGAGTGCAGCCCTGGCATCCATCTAAGAAGCAGTGGAGTGACACGGAATCTGGTGAGATCGCAGGATAGCATTTCGGGCTAATCAAAGATAACGCTATATGCATTGATACCCGCCACATCTTGTGAGTGAGATTTTAACAGAGGCTTCGTGTGACTGCAACTGTTTTTACAGTATTATACTATGTACCATTCCTGTTCCTTCTAGATCTCTATCCCCATTTTTCTGTTTTGGATACTCCATTCCGCCACACTGGTGGCAGTGGTGGGATAGCTCTCTGCAACCCCCAAGAAGACCCATACCATGGCCGGGTACAGCGTTTACCAGCGGGACGTCCTGCGGGACATGTTGGAGAATCGGGGAGGGACCCCGGCAACAAAAAGAAGAAAACCCTAGTGAAGGAGCTGACCCGGATGGACCAGCAAAGAGTGAGGGCCCCAACCCTGGCCCAGGACCCTAACGAGCGCCTCCGGCAGAGCGCTCGGTCATTGATCATGGGATGCGGCCTCACCCCCTCCGAGGACATGGTGAGCCGGGTAATGGTGGACCTCCAAGCGCACGAGTTGCGGATGGCGGCGCTCTGTATGAGGAGTGGTGAACTTTCTGACCCCGTCCCTAAACCCGTTGAACCCTGGGTCGAGGTTTACAGCTCGACTGGAGCTTCACCCCGGGAATCTGCACCTCCCAGTGATACCCCTTTCGGAACTTACAGCTCGCCTGGAGTCTGTATTGGGGAAATCACACATCCCAGCGACCCTTGGGTGGAGGCTTACAGCTCGCCTGGAGCTGCATCCGAGGACGCCACACCCCCAGCGAGTGGCAGTGCCACTGTCTCAGCACCCTCGCGGACTCAAGGGCGGAATTCCCGAGAAGGCTGCAGGAGGGCCTGGTCCGGTACCACGGGTCCACAGTGGAGCCCACTGGGTATGAGTGGTGGGACGAGATCCGCCAAGAACTTTGGTACGAGGCCCTGTACCATGAAAGGGACTACCATGACGTCCATGTTCCCTCTGACGCTGTCATCCACCAGGTGCAGTATAACGCTCGAGCAGCGTTCCTGCAAGATCGGCCCCGGAGGAGTGGGAAGCAGAGCTCCAATACCTGGTGCAACAGGAGATTGCACTGGACGCCGCGTACCGCGCGCTCCGGTGGCTGACCGGCCCCCTGCTACCCCGCACCATTGACGGCACCTCCACCACAGGCTCCCACTACGGCGGCACAGGGCTGCTCTACGAGAGCATGTGCAAGGACCCTGGGTTCGGCGAAGGGACAGAAGAGCGGTCGGAGGAGATTCTGGAGCGACGGGAAAAAGAGCTCCCGTACGAGAGCAGGGACTCTGAGCTGGAGGAACTGGAGTTCCTAGCAGAGCGGGAATGGGAGCTCGAGAAGGCCTACAGAAGATTGCTGGATGACGCTCCGCAGTTCGGCCTAAGCCCCATGACCTGGGACTGTCTGGTCGAGGAAGCAGACAGCCCAAGTGACCCCGAAGGATGGGAGCCCAAGATGCTCCCATGGGTCCCCGTCGGGACCACAGTAGACGAGCCGGCCAGGTCGGAAGCACAGCAGGTGCCAAGCGACCAGCATGGGCCGCGTAAAGGGTCCGAGTGGCCCAGAGAGGAAGTTATCCTCCCGTCCCCGCAAGGAGACACGGTGCCCGTGTCCGCTGGCCCAGCAGAAGAGCTGGCAACGGAGCAGAGCGCCGCTGGCCTCTGCCCATCCTCCACCATCTGCCCCGAGGAGCAGAAAGGGGATAACCCCGCACTGCCGATCTCGCAGCCTTTTACCCCATCCAACCCCCTGGACTTTGTTCCGGTACCCACCTCCCCAGCAGAAGAGCTGGAAATGGGGCAGAGTGCATCTGGCCTCTGTCCACCCTCTGACGCCTGTCCTGAAGGGCAGAAGAAGGATTTTCCCGGGCTGATTGTTGTGCAGCCCTTGACCCCATCTTCCCCGCTGGACGTTGCTCCCGCACCCGCCTGCCCAGCAGAAGCGCTGGCAACGGGGCAGAGTGCCGCCGGCCTCTGCCCACTCCCCGTCGTCTGCCCTGAGGAGCAGGCGAGTTTACCCGAGCTGCTTGTCTCACAGCCGTTGACCCCACCTGACACCCGGGATGTCATTTCTGCGCCCACTTCCCCAGCAGAAGAGCTGGCAACGGGGCAGAGTGCCGCTGGCCCCTGCCCACTCTCCGTCGTCTGCCCTGAGGAACAGCAGAATTTACCCGAACTGCTTAGCCCGCAGCCGTTGACCCCATCTGACCCCCTGGACGTTGTTCCTGTGCCCACTCCCCCAGCAGAAGAGCTGGCAACGGGGCAGAGGGCCGCTGGCCTCTGCCCATCCTCCACCATCTGCCCCGAGGAGCAGAAGGGGGGTACCCTCGGGCTACTTATCCCGCAGCCACGGACCCCACCGGAGCTGGAGGACGCCATTCTCCTGCCCGGGGACCCTTTCTCGGCATTGAACCACCCAGCCGACGCGCTGGCAATGGGGCAGAGCCTGGTCCCCCTCTGCCCATCTCCACAACCCTTTGGCCCGGAGGCCCCATGCAGCCACTGTTTTCCCCAACGGCTGACCAGGACACTCGGGGCGCGTGCACTTGGCACCCGTTTTTCCCGGGTGCACGGTACCTCCGGAGATGGTACAGGCGGTAACCCTCCCCGACCACAGGAACCCTATCCCGGAGGGGGTAACTCCAAAGACTCGTACCCCCTACACGTCAGGCACTGCCTCCAGGACAAATGGAGAAGCCTGGTGACTCGCCTCTTTCCCACAGACTATGGGCCGCAAGGACTGCACCGACTTCCCCGGTGCGACCCGTTGGGGTCCAACCGGGTCCGTCGGACTTTGGAAAGGGGGAGGAGTGTCACGGAATGACAAGAGGCTCGGCGCAGCGAGCCCAGGACGCCAACCCAAGACATTTTTAAAAGGACCTATGTCATGGAGCTGAGGCAACGCTCCATGCTTCAAACCTCAAAAGACTTTATGGTCGGTTTTATCGTGTTATTTTAAATATTTTACCTCGTTTGGTTTTAGTTTAATTTAGTTTAGTGAAATGACATAGCTTTGGTTTTAAAATATACTTATATTCCTGTAGAGAAATGTGTGTTTCTGTAGCTAGTAAATAAATTGCTGTTGTGTAATTTATGCGTCAGGGATTTTCCCCATTATCTAGGTACATGTTTAATTTAAGGGATCTCTGATAGTGTGTGTTTAATCTGATGTGCTGGAACAATGGATGTATTATTATTATTATTATTCTTTATTTATAAAGCGCCAGCATATTCCGCAGCGCTGTACAATAAGCACAGTATAGACAGGGTTACAATGCATTGAACAACATTTGACAAACAGTACAGGAGGAGATGAGGGCCCTATTCCCGTAGGAACTCACAATCCGGGAGGGTTGGGGTTGGAAACAGGAGGAGAGGACTGTAAGGTGAGAGTGATTGATGGTTGCGTCAGTGAGTTGGGGGGGGGTCGGCTTCCCTAAATAGGAATGTTTTCAGGGAGCGTTTGAAGGAAGAGAAGTTAGGGGAAAGTCTGACAGTACGAGGGAGAGCGTTCCAGAGAGTGGGGGTTGCGCGTGAGAAATCCTGCAGTCTATCATGGGAAGAGGTGATGCGGGGAGAAGCTAGGCGCAGGTCACTGTTTGACCTTAGGGAGCGGGCTGGGGTGTATTTGGTGATTAGTGAGGACAGGTAGTGGGGAGCTGAGTTAGTGAGGCTTTTGTAGGTAAGGATAAGGATTTTGAACTTAATTCTGCAGTGGATGGGGAGCCAGTGAAGGGACTCGCAGAGGGAGCGGCAGAGACAGAGCGGCGGGTGAGGTGAATTAGCCTGGCGGAGGCGTTCAGGATGGATTGTAGGGGGGAGAGGCGGACAGAGGGAGGCCAGATAAGAGATTATTGCAATAGTCGAGTCGGGAGATTACCAGGGCGTGTATGAGTTGTTTTGTGGTGACAGCGGTAAGAAATGGCCGAATTCTGGAAATATTACGCAGTTGGTATCGGCAGGAGAGGAAAGAGACTTTGTGGGGGATGAAGAAGAGCAGGTCAAGTGTAACTCCAAGACAGCGAACTTGGTTTGTACAAACGTTGTGTGCGCTGAAGGCTAAGAGAATGTGAAGAATGTTGATTGTAAATAACTGACATAACTAATTAGTATGGGTATGCAAATTGTGACTGTTATACTTCAGCATAAATAGTGGCGTGTGATTAAAAGGGTTCAGTTCATCTGAGTGTTTGAAACATACAGCTCTGCCTGGTGTTGTCATTTCACGTCGGCTACATATCACCACCACCCAAACGGGTCACTCTAACTCCGCAGCAGAACATCGATTCGCCGTGCCGTTGGCCCCTTGAATCGGTATCTGGGATACCACAACCACCCCGAATCGGGACCTCGGCTGAGCGCCGTGCCTGCATCTGCAAGGAGACTCTACCGAACCGCGGTTCGCCACGCAGACCGTCTCCAGCCCTTCAATGGTCAGTAGATCCGCTGCTCGGGACGCCGAGTGCCGTGCCACTCGGTAGTCGGGCGATTCCGCCGTGGGTGCCCATCTACTCTCCAGATCTCCAACCGCCACGTAGTCTTTCTACCCAAGCCGCTCGAGACGCCGGGTGCCGTGGCCACTCTGGTAGTCGGGCTGGCAACACCAAGAGGGTCAGATAGGAGCAGGACCGCAGGCGGATACCCCATTAGCCACATATCTTCCTGGAAAACCAGGGAAATCTCAATGGTCCTTCCTGGAAAACCAGAGAAATCTCTGTGATGGACTGGCCCAGCACCCTCAGCCAGAGACAGGGGATCAGGACACTGATATTTAATAAACTATGTGTTTTGTGCCGTTGCACCAACGTTCCTGCATTCCAGCTGGCGGGGGAGTACCTGTAAATAAAAGTGTTGTTATTGTGTAACGGACGCCGTTTGAATTTGCCGCCATTCGCCGTTTAAATTTGCCGCCAATTTCTGCCGCCGCGTGTTCGGATCGAGCAGAGCAGGAGATAAAATGGCCGATCCGAACCTTCCGGTTCCGAATCGGCAACGCCCCGATGCGCTTTAGCCAATGATACTTGGGGGCGGGAAGGGGGTTTTCCAGATGTGGAGCTCGTGGGAAAGTATAAATACTGATGTTGTTTAAATAAAAGTGTCTTTGGTTTTGAGTTCATGAAGCTGCGTCTCGTGTCTCTGTTTGCCAACTGTGTCTGACATCCCTCGTGGTTCAGCACCCCGGACGAAACGAAGACATAGCGCGTGCCGCTGCCGCGCGATTGAAGCTACCGCCGACTGAGCCTGTCCAGCTAACTACCGAGAGATCCGAAGAATCCGCACCTGACAACGCGTGAGCGCTTCGACCGCCGCACGATCCGAATACTTCTAGCCGACGGAACCCCTTGCATAGCCACCAGAAGATCCGAAGGGTCAGTACTCTGCCGGGCGCGGGCGCATCGATTACCGCTAGATCCGAACGGAGCGCTGGTCGAAGGGGGGATATCTGTAGCCACTGGGAGCCCGAATAGGTCAGTGCGGTGCAACGAAGGGCCATCTCGACCGCAGGGCGATCCGAATACTTCCGCGCGATCGACCGTTGGCCACCTGGATTACCGGGAGATCCGAAGCGATCAGTGTGGCGTAGCGGATGGGCACATCGACCGCTGGGTGATCCGAATAGCCCGAACGACCGACCATCCGCCGATCCGATTGCCGGGAGATCCGAATCTCCGCGGACGGGACTTGTTCTGACCGATATTGTAGGAACACACGTACCGGTCCGTGGCCAGCTGCTCGGGACGCTGCGGGTCATTCCCCCAGTAGTCGGGCTGGGTACACACTAGGGTCCATTACGCTGTGCCGGTCACCCAGATTGCAACGTCAGACCCGGTCGCTCGAGACGCCAAGTGTCACCACCTTGGTAGTCGGGCCGGTGGAACAACACAAAGGGGGAAGGAAGCATAAGCAGATTGGAGCACACCCGCAGGCGGACAGTAACATCGCGTTCCGTCACACTGGTGGCAGCGGTGGGATTGCTCTCTGCCATCAATACTATCGACTTCCCGAAGAACCCATCATGGCAGTGTATGCCGACTACAAACGAGACACTTTGCGGAACACTAGATGCTAGAACATGCTAGAAAACCGTGGCACTCCGGGGTCCAAGAGCCGAGAGACACCCTAATAGAGGAGCTACGACGGTTGGACCAAGGTGCGGCGAGCGCAGCGCTACCCGCCGACACCTCACCGGTCATCGTCGCGGCTGGAGCCGACGAAAGTGCCCTTCAGAGGAAGGTCCGAGAACGGGCCGCCTTCTACGGAGCGGCCCCGACGGAAGCAGTGATGCAACACCTGGTTCGAGAAATTTGCCAGGAGGAAGAACGAGAAAGAGAACGCGAGCACGAACTGCGGTTGGCAGAAGTGCGGAGCCAGCGAGATAACAGCCCCCGGGTGGAGCGATCCCCGGGGAGAAAGGTGCCCTTTCAGGCGTTTAAAGACTTCCGCGAGACCGACGAAGAAATAGAGAGTTATCTTCAGGATTTCGAGCGGTTGTGTCAAGTCCACGAAGTTCATCCCACGGACTGGGTAAGAATCCTGGCGTGCAAATTGACCGGGCGGGCCGCAGAGGCATACCGCACGGTGCCAGATGAGGAAGCTACCAACTATGGGCACGTGAAGCAGGCGCTGCTAAGCCGATTCGCAGTGACCCCAGAAGCCAGTCGGGCTAAATTTAGAAACTCTCGCCGCCCCAGCGGCGCTACACATGTGGAGTGGGCCCACCGACTACAGCGGGATTTACGTACATGGTTTCTGGGAAGCAAAGCCGAGACTGTAACCGAGATAACGCAACTGCTCCTGCTGGAGCAGTTCTTCGAACATACGCCCACCGCCATCCGGGAGTGGGTGCGGGACAGGAAACCCCACACTGTACAGCAAGCGGCTATTTGGGCCGATGAATATGTTGACACGCGGAAAGTCACGGGGGGGGAGCGGCCCTTACTTCCCAGACCAGTGACCCCGGCCCCGTCACTCCCAGTGCCTACGGTCCGACCGCTGGTTGCCCGACCTCCCGGTCGCCCCAATACCATGGCCAACATACGCTGCTATGGATGCAATCAAGACGGACATTATAAACAGAATTGCCCCAACCGACCGGACCTAGCAAGATCATCTCCTAGACCACCACAGTCTACTCATTGCTACGACGCTGATCCTCCCTGGCCGGAAGCTCCGGAGGAATGGGAGCGACTACACGAGGCGGACCCGGTACAAGCTGCCGCGGCCGATAATCGCCATCACCATCGGCAGGCGGTATGGGTCAATGGGAAGGCGGCGGAAGGACTCCGAGACTCTGGGGCTACAATCACGTTGGTCCGGCCCCACTTAGTACAACAGAACGACCGGTTACGGAATACCGTTGCGGTACGGGTGGCTGGTGGAAAAGTTCTCCGGCTGGAGACGGCCCGGGTTCACCTGGACTGGGGATCCGGAGAGAAAGTAGTCAGAGTGGGGTTACTGAACCAACTACCAGCCGAGGTGCTTCTCGGCAATGACCTGGGTCGACTGGTCTCTGCCTACTCCACGGAAGCGGCCGCACCAGTCACTACCAGATCACAGAGCGCACGTTACAGCAATGGCACTCCGAGAGGGACCCAGGTGAGACGGTTTCCCACACCTCGCCCGATTCCCACACCTCGCCCGATTCCCACACCCCGCCCGATTCCCACACCGCGCCCGACCCCCACGTCCCGCCCGATCCCTACGCCCCTACCGACACCGACGTGTCCCCGACTTCCTGACGTTCCCTGCCCCTGGAGCTCCCCCGAGACACTCCGCTACCAGACTCGGACGGACCCCACATTGCAGGGCTATCGTGACCGGGCTGGCCAGGGACTGGACGGAGACCGCAGTGACCGGATAGAGTGGGAGAATGGGCTGCTATATAGATACACTGAGAGGGAGGGGTCCGGGAAGAATCAGGCCCCCCAGAAACAAATGGTGGTTCCCCAGGGCCCAAGACAAGAGCTCCTGCGCTTAGCACACGATATACCTTTGGCAGGGCATCTGGGGCAGAAAAAGACCCGCCACCGGTTGGCGCGGGCCTTCTTCTGGCCCCGCCTTAGCGAGGACACCCGCGAATTTTGCCGCACATGCCCTGTATGCCAGAAGGCGGGAAAGGCCGGGGATCACCCGAAGGTGCCTCTAAGACCCATGCCCATCATCCAGGAGCCTTTTAGTCGGGTGGCGGTCGACCTTATTGGACCATTACCTCGACCCAGCGCTACCGGAAGAAGTATATCCTCACCATTGTAGATTACGCGACCCGGTACCCTGAGGCCGTGGCTTTGGCCAACATACAGGCGGACACAGTGGCAGATGCTTTGCTGCGGGTGTTTACGAGGGTGGGATTTCCACGAGAGATATTATCTGACCAAGGGACCCAGTTTACTGCTGAGCTCACACAGCAGCTCTGGCGTCTGTGTGGGGTCAAGGCGTTACACAGTGCCCCGTATCACCCGCAGACCAACGGACTGTGTGAGCGATTTAATGGCACCTTGAAACAACTCCTGCGGGCCTTTGCACACGAGAGGAAAGACTGGGAGCAGTACTTGCCCCACTTGCTGTTCGCATACCGGGAGGTTCCGCAGGAATCTACCGGATACTCCCCGTTCGAACTGCTGTACGGACGTCAGGTGAGGGGGCCCCTGGATCTCGTTAGGTCTCAGTGGGAGGGGGAGCAGGGGAACGATGGAGTCCCGGTCGTGAGTTATGTCCTGAAGCTCCGGGAGCGCTTGGCAGAACTGGCGGGGTTGGTCCGGGAAAACGTGGAGGCCGCTCAGACGCAACAGAAGACGTGGTACGACCGGGCTGCTTGCAGCCGCTCGTTCTGTGTAGGACAGCGGGTTCTGGTGTTGAAACCACAGCGGCAGAACAAGCTGCAGGCGGCCTGGCAAGGTCCCTACACGGTGGTAACCCGGCTGGGGGATACCACCTATGTGGTGGCGAGTGTTGCGCGAACACCAGAATCCAACGGACGTACCACGTCAATATGTTGAAGGCCTTTCACGAACGCCCGGAGACCGTGGAGGCCATATGTGCTCCCGCGGGCGAGGAGACGGAACCGTTCCCCTGGTAGAGTTACCGGGGGTGACCAAACAACCCTCGGGTGTGGATCAGGTGCAACTGGGGGAGGCGTTGGGGTCTGAAAAGCAGGCCCAAGTACGGCAACTGCTTCGGGGCTATTCCGAGGTCTTTTCGGCTCTGCCGGGTTATACTGACCAAGCCATTCACCCCGTGGACACCCCCGGGCAGCGGCCTCTGCGACAGCCAGCATATCGTCTTCCGGAGGCCGTCCGGGAGACCATGCGGACTGAGATTCGGGAGATGCTGGAACTGGGGGTCATCGAGCCGTCCGCCAGCCCGTGGGCATCGCCCGTGGTTTTGGTACCCAAAAAGGACGGGACCACCCGGTTCTGTGTAGATTACCGAGATTACCGAGGTGAACGATTGCACCACAACTGACGCCTACCCAATGCCCCGGGTAGATGAGTTACTGGACCAGATCGCCGGGGTCATTTTCTGACCACGGTGGATCTGTGCAAGGGGTATTGGCAGATACCCCTTGCCGAGGAGGCGACCCCGAAGTCGGCCTTCATCACCCCGTTCGGCCTGTATCAGTTTAGAGTCATGCCGTTCGGGATGAAGAACGCCCCCGCCACATTCCAACGTTTAATAGATCGCCTCCTCGATGGCCTCCAGAGTTTTGCGTGTGCGTACCTGGACGACATCGCCATTTTCAGTCAGAGCTGGGAGGAACACTTGGTCCACGTGGGGACGGTCCTGGGGCGCATCAGGGACGCCAATTTAACCCTCAACCTGAGAAGTGTAAGGTGGGGATGGCAGAGGTCCAGTACCTGGGTCACCGGGTAGGGTGCGGGGTGCAGCGACCTGAGCCCGCTAAAATCGAAGCTATCTTGGACTGGCCCACCCCCGTGACTAAGACGCAAGTTCTAGCCTTTCTGGGTACAGCGGGTTACTACCGAAAATTCGTGCCCCGGTATAGTGATCTGGCCAAACCTCTGACAGACCTGACTAAGAAGTCCCTACCTCGACAAGTCCTGTGGTCCCCGGATTGTGAGCGGGCTTTTCAACAATTAAAGACCGCATTGACTCAAGCTCCCCTACTGGCAGCTCCCGATTATAACCGGCGTTTTATCATCCACACAGACGCGTCCATGTTCGGACTGGGAGCTGTCCTGAGCCAGGTGGGGGACGACGGGGGAGACCATCCAGTGGCCTTCATTAGCAGAAAACTGTTACCGCGGGAGGTGGGGTATGCTGCGGTGGAGAAGGAGTGTCTGGCTCTGGTCTGGGCCCTACGCAAGTTTCAGCCATATGTATATGGACGATCGTTTACGGTACTCACGGACCATAATCCCCTGGTGTGGCTAAACCGGGTGGCGGGAGAGAATGGCCGGCTGTTGCGTTGGAGCTTGGCGCTTCAACCCTATAACTTCACTATTCAGTATCGACCAGGGGCCCAAAATGGCAACGCTGACGGGTTGTCACGACGATCAGATCTGAACTTGGTAGAAGGTGGAGTACCGACTACCCCGGCACGACCCGTAGGAGTCCTACCGGGTGCGTCGGACTTGGGGGCGGGGGAGGAATGTGATGGACTGGCCCAGCACCCTCAGCCAGAGACAGGGGATCAGGACACTGATATTTAATAAACTATGTGTTTGTGCCGTTGCACCAACGTTCCTGCATTCCAGCTGGCCGGGGGAGTACCTGTAAATAAAAGTGTTATTGTGTAACGGACGCCGTTTAAATTTGCCGCCATTCGCCGTTTAAATTTGCCGCCAGTTTCTGCCGCCGCGTGTTCGGATCGAGCAGAGCAGGAGATAAAATGGCCGATCCGAACCTTCCGGTTCCGAATCGGCAACGCCCCGATGCGCTTAGCCAATGATACTTGTGGGGGCGGGAAGGGGGTTTTCCAGATGTGGAGCTCCGTGGGAAAGTATAAATACTGATGTTGTTTAAATAAAAGTGTCTTTGGTTTTGAGTTCATGAAGCTGCGTCTCGTGTCTCTGTTTGCCAACTGTGTCTGACATCCCTCGTGGTTCAGCACCCGGACGAAACGAAGACATAGCGCGTGCCGCTGCCGCGCGATTGAAGCTACCGCCGACTGAGCCTGTCCAGCTAACTACCGAGAGATCCGAGGAATCCGCACCTGACAACGCGTGAGCGCTTCGACCGCCGCACGATCCGAATACTTCTAGCCGACGGAACCCCTTGCATAGCCACCAGAAGATCCGAAGGGTCAGTACTCTGCGCGGGCGGGGCGCATCGATTACCGCTAGATCCGAACGGAGCGCTGGTCGAAGGGGGGATATCTGTAGCCACTGGGAGCCCGAATAGGTCAGTGCGGTGCAACGAAGGGCCATCTCGACCGCAGAGCGATCCGAATACTTTCGCGCGATCGACCGTTGGCCACCTGGATTACCGGGAGATCCGAAGCGATCAGTGTGGCGTAGCGGATGGGCACATCGACCGCTGGGTGATCCGAATAGCCCGAACGACCGACCATCCGCCGATCCGATTGCCGGGAGATCCGAATCTCCGCGGACGGGACTTGTTCTGACCGATATTGCAGGAGCACACGTACCGGTCAGTGGCCAGCTGCTCGGGACGCTGCGGGTCATTCCCCCAGTAGTCGGGCTGGGTACACACTACGGTCCATTACGCTGTGCCGGTCACCCAGATTGCAACGTCAGACCCGGTCGCTCGAGACGCCAAGTGTCACCACCTTGGTAGTCGGGCCGGTGGAACAACCCAAAGGGGGAAGGAAGCATAAGCAGATTGGAGCACACCCGCAGGCGGACAGTAACATCGCGTTCCGTCACAATCTCAATGTATCCTTCCCGGGAAAACCAGAGAAATCTCAATGTATCCTTCCCGGGAAAACCAGAGAAATCTCAATGTATCCTTCTTGGAAAACCAGAGAAATCTCAATGTATCCTTCCTGGAAAACCAGAGAAATCTCAATGTATCCTTCCTGGAAAACCAGAGAAATCTCAATGTATCCTTCCGGGAAAACCAGAGAAATCTCAATGTATCCTTCCGGGAAAACCAGAGAAATCTCAATGTATCCTTCCTGGTAAAATCCTTTCTCAAAAAAAAAAAATGTTGTGACATTGCATCAGCTTATCGACACCATGCGGCGGCAAATGTGTACAGCGATCACAGAAAAATGCGACACAGCCACATATTACAGTGGGTGAGTTTATTTTGGCCAGACTGTGGATATTAGGTTATATTTGATTTCTCCTGAAATCCTGACGAATTGCTTCACCCAGTGACACCTGTATATACTGTATATGTTCAGGGACTTGTTGATGTTGATCTGCTGGTGGGGTTTGACCCCAGCTTGGCACCTAGTGATATGCTGGTGGGACTCGGCCAAGGGCATCATTGTATTTCTGGCCGCGTGACTCGATACTCAGGGAGGTCAGCAAACATCCATAGTGTACATTTAGACATTTGTGGTGATATTGTGTAATAGCTCATTACTGATGCGCTTTTTGTGTATTTTGTGCCAGTTTGCTGGTGGAATAAACCATTATATGGTCTAACCATTCATGGATGTGACATCTGAAACATTATTACGATTTCATGGACAAATAACTGCCCAGGAGTATTATTATGATTCTACTTTATTTATAAAGCGCCAGCATATTCCGCAGCACTGTACAATAAGCACAGTATAGACAGGGTTACAATACATTGAACAACATTTGACAAACAGTACAGGAGGAGATGAGGGTCCTATTCCCGTAGGAACTCACAATCTGGGAGGGTTTGGGGTTGGAACAGGAGGAGAGGACTGCAAGGTGAGAGTGATTGATGGTTGTGTCAGTGAGTTGGGTGGTAGGCTTCCTAAATAGGAACGTTTTAGGGAGCGTTTGAAGGAAGAAAAGTTAGGGGAAAGTCTGACAGTACGAGGGAGAGCGTTCCAGAGAGTGGGGCTGCGCGTGAGAAATCCTGCAGTCTATCATGGAAGAGGTAATGCGGGGAGAAGCTAGGCGCAGGTCACTGTTTGACCTTAGGGAGCGGGCTGGGTGTATTTGGTGATTAGTGAGGACAGGTAGTGGGGCGCTGAGTTAGTGAGGTTTTTGTAGGTAAGGATAAGGATTTTGAACTTAATTCTGCAGTGGATGGGGAGCCAGTGAAGGGACTCGCAGAGGGGAGCGGCAGAGACAGAGCGGCGGGTGAGGTGAATTAGCCTGGCGGAGGCGTTCAGGATTGATTGTAGGGGGGGAGAGGTGGGAGGTGTTTGAAGGCGGATGGAAGGAGCCGGTGGAGAGAGATAGGTTGGAGGACAGTGTAGATATAAGAGATGAGAAGAAGGATTGTTTGGCCAAGTGGAGGGCAGAGGTGTATGACCGGAGAATAAACTTGAAGTGAACAAAATCAGCTTCAGAGCGGGATTTCCTCCAGGCACGCTCTGCAGTGCGGAGCATCTTTGCAGGTAGCGAGTTTGGAGGGTGTGCCAGGGCTGAAGCTGGCGGTGTGGGGCCTTACAGAGTCGAAGAGGAGTAAGAGTGTCTAGAGCAGAGATAAGCGTAGTGTTGTAGTGATTAGCGGCAGCATCAGGGCAGGTGAAGGATGAGGTATGAGGGAGGTGGTGAAGTAGGTTGGAGAATTGATGGGGATCCACGGCATGTAGATTTCTGCGAGTGTGTGTGCGGGGTGGGGGAGCAGGGTGTTTAGGAAGTCCAGATAGGTTGAAAGAGAGAAGGTGGTGGTCAGAGATGGGGAAAGGGCGACAGTTGAACTCAGAAATGGAGCAGAGGTTGGAAAAAACAAGGTCAATAGCGTGACCATTGCGGTGGGTAGGGAGGAGGGAGGATTGTGTGAGTCCAAGGGAAGACGTGAGTGAAAGAAGTTTGGAGGCAGCAGGGGCGGAAGGATCGTCAATGGGAATGTTGAAGTCCCCGAGAATTAGGCATGGAAGATTAGAAGACAGGAAGTGAGAAAGCCAGGTAGCAAAGTGGTCAAAGAACTGGGAGGTTGGTCCCGGTGGGCGGTAGATGACTGCCACCCTGAGAGCCAGAGGAGAGAACAGGCGGACGCAGTGTGTCTCAAAGGAGGAGAAGGAGAGGGATGGGGTGGAGGGAGATGCTGGTAGGTGCAGGTGGGAGAGAGCAGGATTCCGACCCCGCCACTACGGATGTGTGTTTCGGGTTTCGGAATTTCGGAATTTTCACGAAATTTCCCGATTCGTGTTTTTGGATGCGGACGATTTTCCGAATCGGATCGGACCCGAAAACCGACAGATCCGAAAAGTTTTCCGAGCCGAAATGAAAAATTTTCAGAATTTTGCGAATGGACTTGAAATGTGTCAAATCGAAATTTATTTTCGCTCTATTCATGATTTCGGTTCCATTTCGGTAATTCTGGACATCGTATATTTAACTATTATCGGTTATATCGCTGATTCTGTAAATTTTGTATTTGTAACTGTGTATCACTTTTTTTTGTTTCCAATGATCTGATAATTCTGTCAATACGATAATTCCTTCGTAATCGGGTCGGATCCGATTCGTCCGCGGGTCGCGCATGCGCGCGCGCGGATGTCGTAACTTTATTGAGCCAGTTTTTTGACAACTTTTTGGACAGGCCAAAAAATATTGATCATGGCTGCAAGAGACGAGTGCCATTCAGACACCTCCTCATCTTCTTGCACCCATGAGACACCACCCAGGAAGAAGCGGGCCAGCAACATGGCATTTGACGAGATGTTGGACTGGTCCGCATCTTTGATCGTAAAGACTACGACTGCCGTAAGGGCCCTTACGGCAGGAAGAATAATGCAAGAAAGGACCGTATCCTCGATAAGGTTCGCACCACCATCCTGGAGCTGTTCGGGAAGGACCGGACGAAGGACCAGCTCCGAAAACGCTGGTCCGACCTCAAGACGCGCGAGGAGGAGCAGCTGAGGCACATCCGGCGTGTCATAGCCAAACGTAAGTGTCATGTTATATTGTAAAGCACTGCGCAAACTGTTGGCGCTATATAAATCCTGTATAATAATAATAATGTGCTTGCATGTGCTAATGTGCACAGAAATACGTTGATTTATCTAGTCCTTTTTTCATGCAATGTGATTGTGTATAGCTTTGCGTTTTCACGACTCGTCATACATGCATTTTTGCCATAGCTCTTCCTTTTTGTGATTTTACGTATTCGTGAAAATTGTGACATTTGATGTATGTAGATGAAATTACAATGCTGGATTTCTTTTGGCACTGTGTGTACTGTAGTGTGCTGGGGGGGGAGGTTGTTGTGATTGAGTGATGCATACGAGAAGACCCACAGCTTGCCCAATATTGGCTCCCACCTGCGCATCAATAAAAATCTCTGCGTCTCTGCTAAGTTGTAGGATGGGACATGTAGTTCTTCTGAAAGTGCATCCAAACAGAGCCGCGTTCAATACGTCCTCAGCAGCTGCTGAATTGTTGCAGCGCAGCGATTCAGTTTGCTACAGCAGTGTCATTGAACGCTTTAGATGCAAATTTCAAAACAAAATGGGGGATTTCTGTTGTTTCTGCAATATCCACAGTTTTATTCGCAGAAACTGAAAGTGAAACTGAGGCTGAGGCATCTATAAAATAAATAAAAGAAGTCGCACAATGCGTTTTGTACGCACACAACACCAATAATAGTTTTTATTATTATTATTTGAAAAAAATATATAATTGAACGGTAATATATGTCTATGTGCAGAGGAAATAAATAAAAATATTTTGTGACTTAGACCTATGAGATGGGAGTAGTGGTGGGTCAAGCTGGTAGTGGGGTAGTGGGGTAGTGGAGGGGTGTCGCAATACTTTCGGCAATATATTGTATAGATATACCATTTTTTCCAGTCTGCATTATTTACGTGTTATTTTTTGGATTTGGCAGAAGACAGGAAGAAGGCAGCATCTGCCCCGGCGGGCACCAGTGCCCCAGTGGAGGAGGAGGGGGAGCCACGGGCGACCACCAGCGCTGGTATATACTGTTTTATTTTGCAACGACTTTTGGTCAAAAACAGAAAAAAAAATTGTTTACTGTATTTTAATTTATTTTTTTTATGTATAGCACAAGAGGAGCAGGAGGAGGAAGAGGAGGAGCAGGAGGAGGAAGAGGAGGAGTCAGAGCCTCAGGAGGCCGCCAGCACTGGTATATACTACTGTTATATTTTTTCAAGACTTTCAGTCAAAAATAGAAACCTGCTTTACTTACTGTATTTTCCTTCTTTCATTTATTGGATATATAGAAGGAGAAGCCAGACCGGACACGTCCAGCATTAGGATGATAAATAGGATGGTGATCGGAGAGCTACGCCTGGCTGTAACCACCATCGATTCCATCCAGGAACTGCTCCAGGAATTGCGGGAGCATATAAGCAATGCCGCTGACATCCTGGAGCGGCAGTGAGACCCCTATGTTTGTTTGTGTTGTTTGTGCCCTGTTGGGCAGTTTGCCATCCTTGGCATGTTCCCCATGTTGTAAATAAATGTTATATATTTTCTATATTTTCCTGTTTGTGTGCGTTGCTTTTCCTTACTTAATAAGTTAATATGTATTGCTCGGTTTCCACACTGTTAAAATTATATGTACATAAATTTATTGACATTTCTATGGACCCTTTGTCATAAATTTGTCAACATATTTGTGGCCATGAATGTGACTGTGCACATTCTATACTTCCTGCCTGGCCAAAAAATGTCACATACTAACACAACCTTGTTGTACTGCCTTGAGATTTGATTACCGACGTGACATGGTTTTGTTAAGCTTAGGTGATGTCACAACAACATGGATTTTTGTCCACAGTCACATTCATTGTATAACCAAGAATTTATCAAAAAATATTGATGGCAGCACTGCGTGAAGTCTTCTCCGACCCAACCCAAAGATCCTCAGTGCGGCTCAGGTCTAGTTTATTTGTCCCTGTTTGCAGTTTCACGCAACACCTCCTCCCAGCTATGAGCTCTCTCTCTCCCAACGCTGCCCGCTAAGACGCTGCCCGCCAACATGGTCACATCTTTGCAGGAAGACAACAGCGTGGGGGAACGGCAGCTGCCGACAGTCCCAAGACCTCGTCACAATGACGTCAGTTCTGGAGTTAACCCCTAACTGCGACCAATGCTAGAGATTGGGGGTTCCAATGAACCCCCTATCTCCCGATCCGCGGCAGCTATCGGTTGGTTAATGTTTGGTATCTTTGGATCGACCAGAGCATGGCCTTTCCAACAATACCAAACATGACAATGTTAAAAATTATAAAAATTAAAATATATAAAAAAATAAACAGGGTTTTTTTTTGTTTGTTAATGCAGCAATATTGTTGCCATTTCAATTATAATGTGAACAATTGATGCTGCACTAAGGATTTTTGTATGGGGTGCGTTTGTTAAAAATAGTGTAATTTTCACCCAAAAAAATATAACAAGTCCCCATTTCAATTTCTTTTAACAAACGCAACTCATAAAATATAATAAAATAAGGCTCATATTATAAAATAAGGCTTCAAAAAAACACGTTAAAACAAGAGGAGCGAAACTGTTAAAAATTAGCTCAGCAGCAGACCGCAGTGCCGCACACAGGCGTGAAGGGAAGCCGTGAAATGCCTCAGCAGCGAAAGGGTTAATTTTTTTTGGTCTGTTTTAAATCATTTTATTTATTTATTTATTTTCGTTTCAGATCATTTTGATCAACTATTTTTCCGTTTTAAAACCTTTTGTTCTTTCCCCTAGACAGCCGAATGGACCCTCCCTTCACTTACTATCTGAGTGCCACCTACATGACGCATGGCGCCTACTTCATCCTAATGAAACTGACTATTCCTACTACTCTTTAACTCATCATACGTTTTCTAGAATTGATTATGTTTTCGTACACAACTCCACATTAACACTGGTGCTTGACTGCGAGATTGGGAAAATCTCTTGGTCGGACCACGCTCCCATGCTATTGACGCTGTCGGATAATTACGCCTCGTACGGTAAATCTCCTTGGAGATTAAATGAATCCCTACTGGCTCACCAGAAGCAGGCCCTGAAATTAAAGAAGCGGTTTTAAATTATTTCAAAGAAAATTCACTACCTGATACCTCTCCAACAACCTTGTGGCAGGCCCATAAGGCAGTTATCAGAGGCGTCCTTGTTAAATGGGGCTCGAGAATAAAAAAAGCCAATCAAGCCCAGAAATTAGACCTGTTAAAAGAATTGGACAAAGTGTCTTCTCAACATAAACTTCACCCTACCCCGCTATTGCGGAACAACTCCGCTCCCTCATGTCCCGACTCAGTGACATACATAAAAAAGAATATATATGGAGAGCACGTCGACTTAAAGCTAAATTCTACCTATATAGCAACAAGACGGGTAAACTAATGGCTAATAAACTAAAGGGACGCTTAACACGAACTAAAATTGCAAAACTTAAAACGGCATCCGCAGGATTTGTGGCACAACCACAGCAAATAGCTAACCGATTTGCGGAGTATTATGCCCAACTATATAATCTCCACCTAGACGGGGCAACACACCAACCTTCCCTAACGGAAGTTTTCTCCTATCTGACCTCTCTTGCTCTACCCCAGCTTTCGCCAACCTGTCAGGATAAGTTAACTACCCCGATCTCCCATGAGGAACTGAGAAGGGTTTTATCCTCCCTACCCCCTGGGAAGTCCCCTGGCCCAGATGGTTTTACCGCTAAATACTATGCGACATTTGCAGAACAACTCAACCCACATATGCTTTCGCTATTTAACCACCTCTTTGAATCAGGTACGGCCCCCCCTGAACTTCTTAAAGCTTCTATAGTCACCATACCTAAGCCTGGCAAAGACCCCACACTTTGTTCTAACTACCGCCCTATTTCCTTATTGAACGTGGACATTAAGATTTATGCAAAAATCTTGGCGAATAGAGTAGCACCTTTGCTTCCGAAATTAGTGGCAGACGACCAGGTAGGATTTATTCAGGGGCGCCAGGGAACGGACAACACAGTTAGACTTCTAAATATTATAGATGGAGTGGGGCGGGACGCGACACCTTGCTTTCTCCTCTCTTTAGATGCAGAGAAGGCATTTGACAGGCTCAGTTGGCTCTTCCTGCGACATGTCCTCTTGAAGTTTAATTTTCCTCTTCCTTTTATTGAGGCAGTCTTTACACTATATTCCTCTCCAACAGCGCAAGTATTGAATGCTGGGTTTCTCTCTGACACTATTACCATTACAAACGGTACCCGACAGGGATGCCCGTTATCCCCACTCTTATACGCTCTAGCCCTGGAACCGCTAGCACAAGCGATTCGGGCGGACTCTGAGATCACGGGCGTCCACATCGGCCCCACGGAGAGTAGGATTAGTCTTTTTGCGGATGATATCCTTCTTACCCTGACTGACCCAGTTAAATCTATTCCCCAGCTCCATCATTTGCTCAATCAATATGGGAAAGTCTCCTATCACCAAATTAACGTAGCAAAAACGCAGGCCCTCGGCACTCACCTTTCACCTACCGACCTTACTTATTTACGAACCACCTATAAATACGACTGGAGAGCAGTTTATTTAACATATCTAGGGATTAAAATCTCCTTCTCACGTCCTACCCTCTATAGACTGAACTATGGCGCTATGCTGTCCACGATCAAAGAGTTATGTTGGAGATGGGCACGTTTTGAATTTTCCTGGCTGGGGAGGATAGCTGTTATTAAAATGTCAATTCTCCCTAAACTGTTATATTTATTTAGAGCTTTGCCGGTGTCTACCCATCCGACCTTTTTTAAAACTCTACAAACCGCAATAAATCAGTTCGTATGGCGGAGGCGGAAGCCACGGGTTGGCTTCCGAGTGTTATCTACTTCGGTGGTACAGGGAGGACTGGGCCTTCCAAATCTCTTGGTATACCACAAAGCAGCCCTTATGGCGTTATTGAGCTCTGCTTTGGCGTTGTCCCCTGTCCCTCAGTGGACCCTGCCCATCTTCCAGGCGATTTCTCCATTTAAACTGGCCGACATAATCTGGCTACCGAAACATATTCGCCCCCGACTGCACGATTTATTGCCCCTGATCACTCTCCTTATCAGAACATGGGATGCTATGAGAGGACAATTATGCCATTATCACCCTTTGCACTTAGCGACGCCAATAACAGCCTTGACCCACAAAATCCCCAACTTTAATGCCCGCCATTGGACAGCTCATGGCCTGTCCAGATTGGTGGACTTTTATTCCCCGAGGGGATTCATGCCATATGCTGCCCTGTCTGAACGGTATAATATTGCTCGACCTCTTCAATTCTCTTATCTACAGGTTAAGACGTTATTGGCTAAATATGATATGACTGGCTCAGACAGACTGACACGGCCAGCCTTGTCCCCATTTGAAACATACTGTGTTTCTCCATATACACCTGCTAGACTACTCTCACTCTGTTATAAACTGATGACTACCTCGGACCCTGTACAGAAATGTAGGTTTCAGGTGATGTGGGAGAGAGACTTAAATACTACGATTTCCCCCGAACAGTGGCTGAATCCTTTCGGGGAGATAGGGGTAAATTCAAGAGTGCGTCTTTACATGAAGCGAGGAAAAACTGTTGTATCGATGGTATTTAACTCCTGACAAACTTAGCCATTTTTCAACTTCAGGAAATTCAACTTGTTGGCGGTGCTCCGCTACACGTGGATCCTTCGTTCATATGTGGTGGCATTGTCCTCCTTTGCAAATATTCTGGCAGGATATAGTGGTGTTCCTGAATAAGTTCTTAGGTACGGCCCTCAACCCTGACCCACAAATTCTTTTACTTCAGATATTCCCGAAAGGGATGTCAACGACCCAACGTAAATTAGTGGCACACATCCTTACCTCTGCTTATACCCTCATTGCATCTCACTGGCGCTCCCCCTCCCTCCCTACTATGAATGACCTTAAAAGCAGAGTGGGAGAAGTCAGGTCACTGGACGCTCTTGCCGACTCAGTAGCGGGAATTCCATTCTCGACCCGAAATCACTGGTATATTTGGGATGTATATTTAAATATTTAAGTATTTGATATGTTTCGAGGATCCTTGAACAGATATTTTGAGATTGCTCTTGGCACTTCCCACGATGACAACCCGGTAGACTCTTCCCCCCCCCTGTTTTATTTTCCTTCCCTTTTTTCAGTTCGGTTATGTTTTTTATTTTCTCTCCTGAGTCCCCTTCCCCCATAATGACAGTTTCTAGAACTCTTTTTCAAGCTTTGGTTGCTGAACGGTTCTGTAATATCTAGCTACTATGACTTCTACTGGTTTAACTATTGATGTAACAGTTATATTTATAGATGTCAATATGTGAAGAAAACTCAGCACCGTTTTGTACTGTATTATATTTTGTGGAAACAAGAAATTTCTTATATGAAAAAAAAACACCTTTTGTTCTGGTTTTTATTTTTAAAGTCAGACCATTCAGGTCAGTTTAGCGTTTTTTTAAATCGTTTTGTTCTTTTTTTTTGTTCCTTTCATACCATTTTTTTAATGTGATTAAATAAAGTTGTGAAATGTATATTCATAAGAAAAAAAGGATCTTTATTCAATAAAAAAAAAACACGATAGAATCGCCAGAATTATCGTATCGACAGAATGAATTATCGGATCCGAAAAACAAACCAAAAATTTATTATAAGAAAATATATAAAGTATAAAAAAGTAAACCATAGTAGTTTACATCAAAACGAATAGAGTTAGACAGCTTTGAAACGAGGAGAACAGACGTTCCGAAAAAACGAAAATTTCCGAAATCACGAAAAGTCGATACAAAAAACGAGCAAAGTGACCCGAAAATACGAAAAATGGTCGATATTCCGAATAAAAAATGTACACGAAAAACAAGCCGAACCGAATCGAAACAGAAATCGGTCGAAACGAGCCGAATCGAAAAGTTTAAACATCCGAACAAATTGAACCGAATCGAACCGAAAAAAAAATCGGTGCACAAGCCTACCCGCCACCATTTCTCTCACCCGGTCTGGGGGTATGGCTCAAGTGTAGACCGCCATGTGAGAGAGCAGCAACGGAGGCCGTGTCAGAGGGAGTTAGCCAGGTTTCAGTTAAAGCTAGGAGGTTGAAGGAGTTTGAAAGGAAGAGGTCATGGACGGCTGTGAGTTTGTTGCACACAGAGCGAGCGTTCCAGAGGGCGCAGGAGAAAGAGGACAGGCGCTGAGGGATTATGGGAATGAGGTCGCTGGGCTTGCAGGGAGGTGATTTATGTGCGATGGAGATAGGATGAGAGGGAAGTATTGGATGTGCTGTGGGGTCAGGGTTAGCATCAGACAAAGCTTGTCCCACCTTCCTAAACATTGTCCATATACTCACACTAACCATGGGTAGCATTAATGTGGCTTTAGAAGACGATCACTCACCGTGTTGGACGTCTGTAGACAATGGACGACAGTGTTGGCTCTTGGTTAATCCTTGAAAGTCGCCGCGCTCTGCTCTGGCTGGAATTTATAGCCGCGGCCAGTTTTTCAACATTAATTAGAGGACGGATTTTGGATCAGCTGGATCACCTAATGAGAAACTCCTGTGGGAGCCCTGGGCATCGAGGACAGCATGGCTTGGATCTCCAAGGACTGGTCAACGAGGAGCCTGAGAAGCAGCCACCAGAGTGATGCAAATTAAGGACATTTCATAGCGAGGTGTTTGTTTAATGAAAGGACCTGGTGACGCGTCCCTTACACTTCTTCTCATTTACTTGTTGAAAGGTCTTAAGTTTCAGGTGGAAATGTCGGATTCTTAGGCTGGCGGCACACGAGCAAAGGAAGGAACGTCCACTCTCTGCGCTCAGCGTACGAAGCGCGATCCTCCTATGGAGAATCGCGCTTGGTATCCTTTCAGCGTCCGTTTAGCTTTTTGACGGGGAGGGCTTTTTCACGTCCGGTGGAGGACCTTCCCCATCAAAAACCCACGGACGCAGGGAAGTGCGGGCGCATTTGAGCCATAAATACGCTCGTGTGCCGGGGGCCTAAGTGAGTAGCGCGGCCCTGAATGATGAGGGTGTCATTTGTTTTCTAGTACAAGAGAAAAGAAGGAAACAGAATGTGAGGCCGTAACGTTGCTCCGCTCACAGGTCGATGTGATGAGGATGTCACCTTTGGCCGGCGGCGCAGGTGGTCGGACTTTATATAGGATACGGCAAAAGAAATCGGTGCTCAGGAGTTTGCAAATAGAAAGACGGTGCCTGAGCTCGGAGGAAAGGGGGTAACCCTAAAAAATAACCAGAAAGAAGGTAAACATACCCAGGTGAATGATGCGCCTTCATGCAGGTAAAAGGAAGATTCTCAGCAGGATGAACGCAACGGCCGATACACAAACTGCTGTGAACACGAAGTACAGAGTAATATATACTATAAAAGAGTAAGCCTTCAAGTGTCCGTCGCCAAAAGCGGTCTGCGCATGCGCGACGGACATTTGAAAGTGGCCGTTAAAACAAACAGGTAGCTGCGCGTGCCGGCCGCCTGCAAAAAAAAATAAAAAATCGTCACGAGCCGCGCACAGCTACCCGTGTGTTTAAACGCCGCAAGCCCCGATCCTCCAGCGGTGACCGTCCTCCGGCTGTCGCGGCCTGCTCGGCGGGCATCCACGCTCAGGCGAGCCCCCGGCTTGGTTTGGGCCTACAGGTCCAGCCGAGCCGGGGACTCGCCTAAGCCTAGAGGCCGGCCGAGCAGCCAGCGACAGCCGGAGGACGGTCACCGCTGGAGTTCCGGGCCGAAGTTCCCAAAACATACTCCCCTAAATCGGCCCTGAGCTCCAGCGGTGACCTACTCCGGCCGAGCAGGCTGCTAGGCCGGCCTCCAGGCTCAGGCGAGCCCCCAGCTTGGCTTGGGCCTACAGGCCCAGCCAAGCCGGGGACTCACCTAAGCCTAGAGGCCGGCCGAGCAGCCAGCGACAGCCGGAGGACGGTCACCGCTGGAGCTCAGGGCCGATGTTGCCTACACATACTCCCCTACATTGACCCTGAGCTCCAGCGGTGACTTCCTCCTGGCGAGCAGGCTGCTAGGCCGACCTCCAGGCTCAGGCGAGCCCCCGGCTTGGCTTGGGCCTACAGGCCCAGCCGAGCCGGGGACTCGCCTAAGCCTGGAGGCCGGCCGAGCAGCCTGCGACAGCCGGAGGACAGCCACCGGTGGAGCTCTGGGCCAATGTAGGGGGATGTTGCCTACACATACTCACCGACATCGGCCCTTAGCTCCTCCAGCGATGGCGGTCCCGCTTCCAGCGTCCTCTCTCTCTCCGTTGGTCGCCGGTATGACGTCACAAAAGCCTTTGACCTCGGGTCAAAATGCCGGGGTCAAAGACTTTCGTTACATCATGCCGGCGACCAACGAAGAGAGAGAGGACGCTGGAAGCGGGACCGCCATCGCTGGAGGAGCTAAGGGCCGATGTCGGTGAGTATGTGTAGGCAACATCCCCCTACATTGGCCCGGAGCTCCAGCGGTGGCTGTCGCAGGCAGCTTGGCCGGCCTCCAGGCTTAGGCGAGCCCCCGGCTCGGCTGGGCCTGTAGGCCCAAGCCAAGCCGGGGGCTCGCCTGAGCCTGGAGGCCGGCCGAGCAGCCTGCGAAAGCCGGAGGACGGTCACCGCTGGAGCTCAGGGCCGAAGTTGCCAAAATATACTCCCCTACATCGGCCCTGAGCTCCAGCGGTGACTTCCTCCGGCCGAGCAGGCTGCTAGGCCGGCCTCCAGGCTCAGGCGAGCCCCCGGCTTGGCTCGGGCCTACAGGCCCAGCCGAGCGGGGACTCGCCTAAGCCTAGAGGCTGGCCGAGCAGCCAGCGACAGTCGGAGGACGGTCACCGCTGGAGCTCAGGGCCGAAGTTGCCAAAACATACTCCATTACATTGGCCCTGAGCTCCAGCGGTGACTTCCTCCGGCTGTCGCTGGCTGCTAGGCCGGCCTCCAGGCTCAGGCGAGCCCCCGGCTTGGCTCGGGCCTACAGGCCCAGCCGAGCCGGGGACTCGCCTAAGCCTAGAGGCCGGCCGAGCAGCCAGCGACAGCCGGAGGACGGTCACCGCTGGAGCTCAGGGCCAATGTAGGAGGATGTTGCCTACACATACTCACCTACATCGGCCCTTAGCTCCTCCAGCGATGGCGGTCCCGCTTCAGGCGTCCTCTCTGTCTCCGTTGGTCGTCGGTATGACGTCACGAAAGCCTTTGACCCTGGGTCAAAGGCTTTTGTGATGTCATACCGGTGACCAACAGAGAGAGGACACTGGAATTGGGACTGCCATCGCTGGAGGGATGTAGGTGAGTATGTGCTCTCCACACCCACCCTGCTTGCTCGGCCGGTATCCAAGCTTAGGCGAGCCCCCTGCTTGGCCTGGGCTTAGAGGCCCAGCCGAGCCGGGGACTCACCTAAGCATGGAGGCCGGCCGAATTGCCTGCTCGGGCGTCCTCCAGGCTCAGGCGAGTCCACGGCTCGGCTGGTCCTCTAGGCCCAAGCCAAGCCGGGGGCTCGCCTAAGCTTGGATGCCGCCCGATCTACTTGCTTGGCCGGCATCCAGGCTAAGGAGACCCCTCGGCTTGGCCTGGGCCTAGAGGCCCAGCCGAGCCGGGGGCTCGCCTGAGCCTGGATGCCGCCATACACACACACACTGTAAAAACCATATATGTGTGTGTATATATATCCACATGGGGTTACAGTGTGTGTGTGTGTATATATATATATGTGTATATATATATATATGGACTGCGCATGCGCGCAGCCCACGGGGTGCTGTGGCGGTTGGGTGCGCGCGCGCCACCCGCCGCAGCACGCCCAAAGCATCCTATGGAGGTTTGCTGCGCGCGCATCCAACCTCAGTTGGACGCTTTGGGCGTGCTGCGGCAGGTGGCGCGCGTGCATCCAACCACAACAGCCTGTTACGGAGGTTGCAACGCGCCTGAGCCCAGCGCCTGAGCCCAGCGCCTGAGCGCAGAGCCCAGCGCCTGAGCCCAGCGCCTGAGCGCAGAGCCCAGCGCCTGAGCCCAGCGCCTGAGCCCAGCGCCTGAGCGCAGAGCCCAGCGCCTGAGCCCAGCGCCTGAGCGCAGAGCCCAGCGCCTGTGCGCAGAGCCCAGCGCCTGAGCCCAGCACCTGAGCGCAGAGCCCAGAGCCCAGCGCCTGAGCGCAGAGCCCAGCGCCTGAGCCCAGCGCCTGAGCCCAGCGCCTAGCGCCTGAGCCCAGCGCCTGAGCGCAGAGCCCAGCGCAGAGCCCAGCACCTGAGCGCAGAGCCCAGCGCCTGAGCCCAGCGCCTGAGCGCAGAGCCAGCGCCTGCGCACAGCGCAGAGCCCAGCGCCTGAGCAGAGCCCAGCGCCTGAGCCCAGTACCTGAACACAGCCCAGCGCCGAGTGCAGAGCACAGAGCCGAGCACAATAAACGCCACAGAGCCGAGCACAATAAACGCCACAGAGCCGAGCACAGAGCCAAACACAGCACAATAAATGGCACCGAACCAAGCACAATGCACCACACTTATCAATAGACTGCCCTCTGGGCAGGCTTTACACCTAGTATATATATAAAGGATCCACAGATCCCGGAAGAACATGACAAGAGGTAAATATAAGGGATTGGGGTACAGATAAGGCTCCCCGGCTATCAGGCACATACACCTTAGCGCAGCACCCCATTATGTAGAGAGTAATTAAACTTCGAGGGTCGGTAATATATAGGAAAGACAGAAAGGAAAAGGCACGGGGTGTCTGAGCTTGTAAAGCAAATAATACAGGAGACAGATCTGTTACAAAGTGCGAAACAATGTTTCCAGAGCGTCCCTTGCTGGATGAGGAAAGGGCAGATGCTCTGCAGGTTATGGCGCCCCCCTATACCTGCAATAACAACGCAAAGAGCCACAGCTTAGCAGTCATAGCCAGAGGTCTTGAGTTGCAGCAGCGGCTGTGGCTCTTTGCGTTGTTAGTGAAGGTATAGGGGGGCGCCATAACCTGCAGAGCATCTGCCCTTCCTCATCCAGCAAGGGACGCTCTGGAAACACTGTTTCCCAGTTTGTTACACCCTATATATATGGAGGATCTCCTAGAAAGACACCCGCACACCCTGAATATATGGAGGAGCCCCTAAAAACACACCCTGAATATATGGAGGAACCCCTAAAAACACACCCACACACCCTGAATATATGGAGGTGTGGAGGTAGGGGCTCCTCCATATATTCAGGGTGTGCGGGTGTGTTTTTAGGGGCTCCTCCATATATTCAGGGTGTGTGGGTGTGTTTTTAGGGGCTCCTCCATATATTCAGGGTGTGTGGGTGTGTTTTTAGGGGCTCCTCCATATATTCAGGGTGTGTGGTGTATATTTAGGGGTTCCTCCATATATTCAGGGTGTGCGGGTGTGTTTTTAGGGGTTCCTCCATATATCAGGTGTGTGGGTGTGTTTTTTAGGGGTTCCTCCATATATTCAGGGTGTGCGGGTATCTTTTTAGGGGCTCCTCCATATATTCAGGGTGTGTGGGTGTGTTTTTAGGGGCTCCTCCATATATTCAGGGTGTGCGGGTGTGTTTTTAGGGGCTCCTCCATATATTCAGGGTGTGCGGGTGTGTTTTTAGGGGCTCCTCCATATATTCAGGGTGTGTGGGTGTGTTTTTAGGGGCTCCTCCATATATTCAGGGTGTGTGGGTGTATATTTAGGGGTTCCTCCATATATTCAGGGTGTGCGGGTGTGTTTTTAGGGGCTCCTCCATATATTCAGGGTGTGCGGGTGTCTTTTTAGGGGTTCCTCCATATATTCAGGGTGTGCGGGTGTGTTTTTAGGGGCTCCTCCATATACAGTATACCCGTATCTGCCTGGTTACATATCCCCGTATCTGCCTGGTTACATATCCCCGTATCCACCTGGTTACATATCCCCGTATCTGCCTGGTTACATATCCCCGTATCTGCCTGGTTACACATATACCCGTATCCACCTGGTTACATATCCCCGTATCCGTCTGGTTACATATACCCGTATCCGCCTGGTTACATATATCCGTATCCGCCTGGTTACATATACCCGTATCTGCCTGGTTACATATACCCGTATCCGCCTGGTTACATATACCCGTATCCGCCTGGTTACATATCCCCGTATCTGCCTGGTTACATATCCCCGTATCCGCCTGGTTACATATACCCGTATCCGCCTGGTTACATATACCCGTATCCACCTGGTTACATATAGCCGTATCTGCCTGGTTACATATACCCGTATCCACCTGGTTACATATCCCCGTATCTGCCTGGTTACATATACCCGTATCCACCTGGTTACATATCCCCGTATCCGCCTGGTTACATATCCCCGTATCCGCCTGGTTACATATACCCGTATCCGCCTGGTTACATATCCCCGTATCCGCCTGGTTACATATAGCCGTATCCGCCTGGTTACATATCCCCGTATCTGCCTGGTTACATATAGCCGTATCTGCCTGGTTACATATACCCGTATCCGCCTGGTTACATATCCCCGTATCCGCCTGGTTACATATAGCCGTATCCGCCTGGTTACATATCCCCGTATCTGCCTGGTTACATATCCCCGTATCCCCCTGGTTACATATAGCCGTATCTGTCTGGTTACATATCCCCGTATCTGCCTGGTTACATATCCCCGTATCCCCCTGGTTACATATAGCCGTATCCGCCTGGTTACATATCCCCGTATCTGTCTGGTTACATATAGCCGTATCTGCCTGGTTACATATAGCCGTATCTGCCTGGTTACATATCCCCGTATCTGCCTGGTTACATATCCCCGTATCCGCCTGGTTACATATCCCCGTATCTGCCTGGTTACATATCCCCGTATCCGCCTGGTTACATATCCCCGTATCTGCCTGGTTACATATCCCCGTATCCGCCTGGTTACATATCCCCGTATCTGCCTGGTTACATATCCCCGTATCCGCCTGGTTACATATACCTGTATCTGCCTGGTTACATATACCCGTATCTGCCTGGTTACATATACCCGTATCTGCCTGGTTACATATACCCGTATCTGCCTGGTTACATATACCCGTATCCGCCTGGTTACATATACCCGTATCCCCGTATCCGCCTGGAGCTTGGCAAGCCTTCTAAGTGAAGCCTTCAAAGTGAACTCTTAGAGGAGATCTTCTGGTGAGTGATTTTGATTTTTGTTTCAAACAGATCTTTTCTATTCATATTAAGGTTTTAAGTTAGGTCTGAGTGAGTAAATAAGGTTAGGCTGGTGACTCATTTTCATACTGATTAGCATACAATTGGAATCAATTGGGTGGTATTTGCAAAGAGGTTTAGCTTGTCCACTCCTTGCTGGGGAGGTGACTATATAAAGCTTGTGGAATATTAGCTTGGTCTAATTGATCTTGTCAAGCCTTCTAAGTGAAGCCTTCAAAGTGACTCTTAGAGGAGATCTTCTGGAGATACTCTGGAGGTAGTCTGAGGTTTGACAGGAGGTAGAAAACCTACAAAAAGGTAAGATTTGCTGGTTTTTAAATCCATTCTTTTATAATGGCAGGCTTGGTCCAGTGTAAGAGCTGTTTGGGGTTTGTTTTTAGATCCAATTTTTAGAGGTTTGGAGTGTGCCTGATATGTAGGCAGTTATTATTATTATTATTATTATTTTTTATTTATAAAGCGCCAGCATATTCCGCAGCGCTGTACAATAAGCACAGTACAGACAGGGTTACAATACATTGAACAACAATTGACAAACAGTACAGGAGGAGATGAGGGCCCTATTCCCGTAGGAACTCACAATCTAGGAGGGTTGGGGTTGGAAACAGTTCTCTTTATTGCAGCAGGAAATTGCCTGTTTGAAGTCTGAGATTTGTAAATTATCTGTTAGACAAAATCAGGCTATGACTGTTACAAAGCCACTGCCACAGAGGCCTCCTAGGAGCGGCAGATGGACTACTGTAGGATCTGGTAGACTTAGCGTTGTGGATAGAAAGCATGTCCCACAGTCTGTGGCTCTTCTTAATTCTTTTGAGGCACTTTCAGAGTGTAGTGGTAAGACGGATGTAGGCTCAGACACCATAGTTGAGGAACCACCATCCACTATGCCTAAGGTATGCAGCACTGCAACCAAGGACAAAAATGAAAAGGTGGGACTTGATAGAAGGCAATTGTTGCTGGGTGATTCTATCATAAGAGGTGTTGAGCTGGAGAGTAGTGGTTTGGTGAGATGTCTTCCTGGGGCTACTGCTCGTAGAGACAAGAGACGTATTCTCAATATTGTCAAAGAAGCAAAGCAGCAAGGGGAAGTGGATGTTCTAGTCCATCTAGGGACAAATGACTTGGCTAGCAATGAGGTTTCTGAGATTAAGGAAGATTTTTGTGTTCTTGGAGGTGAAATACAGCAGATTGCGTCCACTGTGTCATTCTCTGAAGTTTTGCCTGTGCATAACATTCAGGATAGGCAGATGCGCAATAGGGAATTCAATTTGTGGCTTCGGGAACGGTGTCGGGAGCAAGGATTTGGCTTTGTGTCCCATGATAGCTCTAATTGGAGCAGAAAGGAACTGTATAAAAAAGATGGTTTGCATCTTACTCATAGGGGAACATATGTTCTCAGTGAGAAGTTCAAAGGCTTCACAAAGAAATATTTAAACTAGGAAGGGGGGGGACAAAAGGGTAAACAATCTGCCCGATTGTCCCCCAAAACTAAATCGGAGGGTGCAAGCAACATGCGAGGTAAAAAATGACAAGCTCAGAGTCGTGTCTATAAATGCTCGCAGTTTAGTCAATAAAATCAATGAACTGGAGGCAATGATGGCAGCTGAAAAAGTAGATTTAGTGGCGGTTACTGAGACATAGTTCAGTGAGAAAAATAACTGGGACATAACAATACCGGGGTACTCTTTATATAGAAAAGATAGAGAAGGTAGGAAAAGAGGAGGAGTGGCCCTGTATGTGAAAAAACAACATAAAAATGAACCAAATAAAAGTGAGAGAGGTGAACATAGTCAGTTTGGGTTACGCTAACATTTGGCAATCATACAGTAGCTCGTGTAGGTGTGATCTATAGACCCCCTGGACAAGCAGAAGAACTAGATAATCTGCTGCTTGAGGAAATAGCCAAAATGGCAATGAAGGGGGAAGTTATTATCATGGGGGACTTTAATCTTCCTGATGTGAACTGGAAAACCAAAACAGCTGGGTGCACCAGGAGTACAAATATTCTAAACTCCCTACTGGGATTATCTCTAACACAAGTAGTTGAGAGCCGACCCGTAAAGAGGCCATATTGGATTTAATACTCACAAATGGAGGTTGGTATCGGACGTTGTTGTAGGTGAAAATTTGGGATCTAGTGATCACCAATCAGTATGGTTTAATATAAGAACAGGGATGGAGCCGCACCACACAAAAACGAAAGTTTTAGACTTTAAAGAAACTGATTTTTCGAAAATGAGATTTTGTGTGAATGAGTCATTATCAGACTGGAGGAGTTTAAAGGGAGTCCAGGAGAAATGGGATTATTTAAAGGAAGCATTATTGAAGGCCACAGGAAATTGCATTCGGCTTGTTAGCAAAAACAAAAAAGGGAAGAAACCACTGTGGTCTCTGCAGAAGTGGCCAAAATAGTGAAGAACAAGAAGATAGCATTCAATAATTATAAAAAAACTCAGAGTGAAGAAGATAGGCAAACCTATAAGATTAGGCAGAAAGAGGCAAAGCAATTTATAAGGGCTTCCAAAGCACACGCAGAAGAGAAAATAGCTCAGTCAGTAAAAAAGGGGGACAAAACATTTTTTAGATACATAAACGAGAAAAGAAAAGTAAAACAAGGATTAGTTAGATTAAAAACAAAGGAAGGAAGGTATGTAGAAGAGGATAAAAGTCTCGCTGACTGCCTCAATGAATATTTTTGTTCAGTCTTTGCAGAAGAAAAGGAAGGAAAGGGACCTCAGTTAGGAGAGAACACTAAAGAGACATTTACATATGAGTTTACAGAGGAGGAGGTTCTAAAGCAGCTGTCTAAAGTAAAGACAAATAAGTCAATGGGGCCTGATGGGATCCACCCTAAATTATTAAAAGAGCTCAGTGATGTAATAGCAAAAACCGTTAACAGATTTATTTAACCAATCCTTGTTAACAGGAGTCATCCCAGAAGACTGGAAATTAGCAAATGTTGTGCCCATTTACAAGAAGGGTAGTAGGGAGGAATCGGGGAACTATAGGCCAGTTAGTCTTACGTCAGTAGTGGGGAAATTAATGGAAACCATGTTAAAGGAAAGGATTGTTGAACATCTAAAAACACATAGATTACAGGATCAGAAACAACATGGGTTTACCTCAGGGAGATCATGCCAAACTAATCTTATTGATTTTTTTGATTGGGTAACAAAAATAATAGACACAGGTGGTGCAGTAGACATTGCTTATTTAGATTTCAGTAAGGCTTTTGATACTGTTCCGCATAGAAGCTTATCAATAAATTGCAATCTTTGAGCTTGGATTCCAATATTGTTGACTGGATTAGGCAGTGGCTGAGTGACAGACAACAGAGGGTTGTGGTAAATTAAGTTTATTCGGCGCAAGGTCTTGTTACCAGTGGGGTACCTCAGGGGTCAGTACTTGGACCCATTCTCTTTAATATTTTTATTAGTGATATTGCAGAAGGTATTAATGGAAAAGTATGTCTTTTTGCTGATGACACAAAGATTTGCAACAGGGTTGACGTTCCTGGAGGGATCAGCCAAATGACAAATGATTTAGGTAAACTAAAAAAATGGTGGGAGCTGTGGCAATTGAGTTTTAATGTGGATAAGTGCAAGATAATGCACCTGGGACGTAAAAACCCAAGGGCTGAATATAGAATATTGATACAGTCCTAACCTCAACATCTGAGGGTTGGGATTTAGGGTTATTATTGCAGAGGATCTAAGGGTAAGTAGTCAATGTAATAGAGCAGCAGGAAATGCTAGCAGAATGCTTGGAAATGCTGCAGAATGCTTGGTTGTGTAGGGAGAGGTATTAGCAGTAGGAAAAGGGAAGTGCTCATGCCACTGTACAGAGCACTGGTGAGACCTCACTTGGAGTACTGTGTGCAGTACTGGAGACCGTATCTCCAGAAGGATATAGACATCTTAGAGAGAGTTCAGAGAAGGGCTACTAAAATGGTGTACGGCTTGAAGGAGAAAAGTTACCAGGAAAGGCTTAATGATCTTAACATGTACAGCTTGGAAAAAAGACGAGACAGAGGAGATATGATAGAAACATTTAAATACGTAAAGGGAATCCACAAGGTAGAGGAAGGGAGTATATTTAAAAGGAAACAAAGTAGCAAAACAAGAGGACATAGTCTTAGATTAGAGGGGCAAAGGTTAAAAGTAACATCAGGAAGCATTATTTTACTGAGAGGGTGGTGGATACATGGAACAGTCTTCCAGTAGAAGTGGTAGAGGCCAAAACAGTAATTGAATTTAAGCAAGCATGGGATAGGCATAAGGCTATCCTAAACAAAAGATAAATCCAGGTAAAGTATCCATGTAATTGGGTGACTAGATGGGCCGAAAGGTTCTTATCTGCCGACATTTTTCTATGTTTCTATGTTACATATCCCCGTATCTGCCTGGTTACATATCCCCGTATCCGCCTGGTTACATATCCCCATATCTGCCTGGTTACATATACCCGTATCTGCCTGGTTACATATACCCGTATCCGCCTGGTTACATATCCCCGTATCCGCCTGGTTACATATACCCGTATCTACACTATTAAATAACCTAAAATGTTTTCATTTCACTAAATTCCAAAAAAAAGCCACAAAATTCTTCAGATCCAGCCCATAGAGATCTTAATCCGGCCTTCTCCAGATACATGTATACCCAGACAGACACAGGCCCCCAGATATTATGTAAACCCAAACTCAGGCTCCCAGATAGATTAAAAATGATCTAACACAGATCTGACCCTCCAAAACATTAGACCCCAGATCAGAGCCCCCAAGATATCAGACCCCAGGTGAGAGCCCCCAAGATGTCAGAACCCCCAAAACATTAGACTCCAGATCAGAGCCCCCAAGATATCAGACCCCACAAGATATCAGATCCCTCAAAACATTAGACCCCAGATCAGAGGCCCCAATATATCAGACCCCACAAGATATCAGACCCCCAAACTATTAGACCCCAGATCAGAGCCCCCAAGATAGGAGACCCCCCAGATTAGACCCCACAAGATATCAGACCCCCCTGAAAACATTAGACCCCCAGATCAGAGGCCCCAGATCATAGCCCCAATATATCAGACACCCCAAGATCAGAGCCCCAAGATATGAGACCCCCAGATCAGACCCCACAAGATATCAGACCCCCAGATGTAGCTTACCAAGCATCAGACAGTCCTCCAGATCAGGAGCGCGGGATCCGTGTGGCAGGCAGGCAGGCTTTGGCAGCAGACATCTGTCGTGTTCTCCCTGACGTCATCAAAGGGGGCTGATGGCCATCTTAAATTCTCCAGCGGCAGGAGCCTAGGTAGGATGCAGTGACTCCCCAGAATCCTGTGGGCTATACAAACCCACATCTTCCACCGGAGTGACCAATTAGGTGACCGCAAGTCCTGGCAAGCACGAGGACTTAGACAGCCGCCTATCTGGCCTAATTAGAGAGCCGCCACTGTGTATATATGTGAATGTATTCTGCAGGTCCTGTGAGTGTGTTTGGATGTGTGTCACATATTGTCAATCTGTGATCATAAGCTGTTACTTACACTGCAGGGTGTGGTGACAGGTGGAGGATATATCATATATTATATACAATATAGGAGGATGAGAATAATGTGTCACACAGCATGCGTGGGTTATAGATCTATTTTAACACTATATTTGCTTTTTGTGGGTAATCCGGCTGGATTGTTTTGTGATTGTGTGATTTCCTTGTATATATTTTCTGTGCGTGTTACGGATCTGGAGGCTCATTTTACGGTTATTATTATAAAAGTTTGAGCAGCACCTCGGGAAATGTATGTGGCACACCCTGCTCTTTTTAGGGTGTAGCCTCTGAACGCCAGCGCAAAAAGCCGACCAGCTGCTGTACAGGCGTATAAAAAAAATGCAATCTTTAAAAAGGCATTTTAGAAAAAAACAAGGCATGGAAAACGCCAGGAAATAATATATAAGGTCCTATGAATAACAATAAAAAGGTTTGTTACAGAATAAAAGAAAAATCTATCAAAAATGTAGCAGAAAAAAAAAACAGAAAAATGGCAAAACGAAACTAAAAAATAAATATAAAGACTTTTTTCTACAAATGAAAAGAATAAAGCGTTTAATAAAAAGTTAAAACGGGGGAATTGTTTTTACATTGAATTTTCCCCGCTGGTGTGCGCAGCCCAGTGCATGGAGGTGTGCGCAGCCCCGTGCATTGAGGTGTGCGCAGCTCCGTGCATTAAGGTGTGCGCAGCCCAGTGCATTGAGGTGTGCGCAGCTCCGTGCATTAAGGTGTGCGCAGTCCAGTGCATTGAGGTGTGCGCAGCCCAGTGCATTGAGGTGTGCGCAGCCCAGTGCATTGAAGTGTGCGCAGCCCAGTGCATTGAGGTGTGCGCAGCCCAGTGCATTGAGGTGTGCGCAGCCCAGTGCATGGAGGTGTGCGCAGCCCCGTGCATTGAGGTGTGCGCAGCTCCGTGCATTAAGGTGTGCGCAGCCCAGTGCATTGAGGTGTGCGCAGCTCCGTGCATTAAGGTGTGCGCAGTCCAGTGCATTGAGGTGTGCGCAGCCCAGTGCATTGAGGTGTGCACAGCCCAGTGCATTGAAGTGTGCGCAGCCCAGTGCATTGAGGTGTGCGCAGCCCAGTGCATTGAGGTGTGCGCAGCTCCGTGCATTAAGGTGTGCGCAGTCCAGTGCATTAAGGTGTGCGCAGCCCAGTGCATTGAGGTGTGCGCAGCCCCGTGCATTGAGGTGTGCGCAGCCCAGTGCATTGAGGTGTGCGCAGATCTGTGTATTGAGGTGTGCGCAGCCCAGTGCATTGAGGTGTGCGCAGCTCCGTGCATTAAGGTGTGCGCAGCCCAGTGCATTGAGGTGTGCGCAGCCCCGTGCATTGAGGTGTGCGCAGCTCCGTGCATTAAGGTGTGCGCAGCCCAGTGCATTGAGGTGTGCGCAGCCCCGTGCATTGAGGTGTGCGCAGCCCCGTGCATTGAGGTGTGTGCAGCCCCGTGCATTGAGGTGTGCGCAGCCCCGTGCATTGAGGTGTGCGCAGCCCTGTGCATTGAGGTGTGCTCAGCCCCGTGCATTGAGGTGTGTGCAGCCCCGTGCATTGAGGTATGCGCAGCCCCGTGCATTGAGGTGTGCGCAGCCCAGTGCATTGAGGTGTGCGCAGCCCCGTGCATTGAGGTGTGCGCAGCCCCGTGCATTGAGGTGTGCACAGCCCAGTGCATTGAGGTGTGCGCAGCCCAGTGCATTGAGGTGTGCGCAGCCCAGTGCATTGAGGTGTGCGCAGCCCAGTGCATTGAGGTGTGCGCAGCCCAGTGCATTGAGGTGTGCGCAGCCCAGTGCATTGAGGTGTGCGCAGCCCAGTGCATTGAGGTGTGCAGTGCATTTATTAATTAAAAAGTTACGTTTAGAAGATTTTGCACAAAAAACACATTTTTCTTCAGCAATGACAAACCTGTAATAAAAGCTTCATTCCACTTTCCAGTTGTTCAGATAAGGGACATCTAAAATGTCAATTCAGGGGGTGAAAAATCACTTCTTTACCCAACATTAAGGTGTGCCTGCACCCGCTGCGCACGCCTCTGTGTTCTACAGGGGGTGGGTGGAATGCCGTCTCGACCATTGAAGGGATTTCGAAGGGGTCCGCTAGGGATTCCTTTCTGAGGGCAGTTTGCTTCGAAGGGGTAGTGTTGGTGGCAGCAGGGGACAACCGTGGGATGCCAGAGGGGTCCACCAGGTGGCGAGGGGGGGGGGGACCTGATCATTATATTTTTCTCTCCAGGTCATGTATTTGAGAGGCTTGCTTAATGGGGGATGGGCGTTGTTACGTTCTATCATGCACGTTTGTCTGTGCCTGGCGGGTTGGGCCGGTGCCAGAGAGGTCTTACGCTCTCGTGGCGTCTCCGGTGACACAGAGCTCTTTTCATTGGGTGTGGGACAGTCCCCTATTAGCGCTTTCTCAGTCTTTTCAGAGCAGTGGGGAGGACGTGGACAATTCCATGACAGCATACGCTGTTTTTGGGTGGGGGGCTGTGAGTTCCTGTATTATTGCTCTGGTTGTGGGGGTCTCTCCTTCTCCATCATTTTTTTTTATGAATTAAGCTCATGGGGCTCAAGGGCCAGGAGTTTGGGGAAGGGGGTAGAGCCGGTGCACATGGAAGCGATGGTCCCTTGCTGAGAGTGGGCGGTGCACGGCAGAGTGTTATTGTTTTGGTTTTTGTATTCCAGCCCTCGATTTGTTTTGTTTCGCCTTCCTGACGGGTTGAGAAGTCCTCTGCTGGGGGGGGGGGGAAGAGGTCCCGGTGAGGTTTTCGGGTTCTATTCGGCACTTCCGCTTTGTGTTTTTTTCAGAGTGGGGGCTCGGTTTCTTACATTTTTCTACAGGAATCTCTTCAGGGTCGTTTGTGCAGTGTGATGCTATGGTGAGGTTGGTTCAGTGGGCTGGAAAAGGACTTAGTCTCGGCCTTTTCAGTTTTGTCAGTTCTTCTGGTGCTACCTTCTCTTGGGGTTTTGGTTTGAGGGGCATTTTTTTCTTCATCGATCTCTGGCTGCCCTTGGGTTGTTCCATCTCCTTATCTTACTTCGAGGAGCTCAGTTGCTCCTTGGAGTTAGTGGTCTAGACTGTTTCCAGTTCTGGTTTTTGGTGCATTATTTGGCCAATATTTGTTCATTGCCGGAGGTTTAGTGCCCGCTTTTTCACTCTCTGCCACCCATCATGCTGCCACCACGCTCCTGAAGACAACACTAGGTGAAACACGTAGAGCTATTGGCGTGACCCTTTAATTTACATTTTAAACCTCTCTCACTCTCATCCCACAACTATGGACTAATTACAACCGTGAGAGTTGCTGACAGCCGTCACTGCAGGAGAGCAGCCTTTTCTCGCTCTCTCCATACCAGTATTTACTGGTGTTTGCGTCACAGGGACCTGTGTATTCATCGGTCAGGTCCAGTCGGTCCAGAAATATTGGGACATGGACACAATTGTAACATCTTTGGCTCTATACACCACCACAATGGAGTTGGAATGAAACAAACACAATGTGCTTTAACTGCAGACTGTCAGCTTTAATTTGAGGGTATGTACATCCAACTCAGGTGAACGTGTAGGACTTACAGCAGTTTGCAGATGTGCCCCCACTTGTTAAGGGACCAAAAGTAATGGGACAGAATAATAATCATAAATCAAACTTTCCCTTCTTAATACTTGGTTACAAATCCTTTGCTCTCAATCACAGCCTGAAGTCTGGAACGCATAGACATCACCAGACGCTGGGTTTCATCCCTGGTGATGCTCTGCCAGGCCTCTACTGCAACTGTCTTCAGTTCCTGCTTGTTCTTGGGGCATTTTCCCTTCAGTTTTGTCTTCAGCAAGTGAAATGCTGCTCAATGGGATTCAGGTCAGGTGATTGACTTGGCCATTGCATAACATTCCACTTCTGTCCCTTCAAAAACTCTTTGCTTGCTTTTGCAGTATGCTTTGGGTCATTGTCCATCTGCACTGTGAAGCGCCGTCCAATGAGTTCTGCAGCATTCGGCTGAATGTGAGCAGATAATATTGCCCCAAACACTTCAGAATTCATCCTGCTGCTTTTGTCAGCGTCACATCATCAATAAATACAAGAGAACCAGTTCCATTGGCAGCCATACATGCCCACGCCATGACACTACCACCACCATGCTTCACTGATGAGGTGGTATGCTTAGGATCATGAGCAGTTCCTTTCCTTCTCCATACTCTTCTCTTCCCATCACTCTGGTACAAGTTGATCTTGGTCTCATCTGTCCATAGGATCTTGTTCCAGAACTGTGAAGGCTTTGTTAGGTGCTGTTTGGCAAACTCTAATCTGGCCTTCCTGTTTTTGAGGCTCACCAATGGTTTACATCTTGTGGTGAACCCTCTGTATTCACTCTGGTGAAGTCTTCTCTTGATTGTTGACTTGCCACACATACACCTACCTCCTGGAGAGTGTTCTTGATCTGGCCAACTGTTGTAAAGGGTGTTTTCTTCACCAGGGAAAGAATTCTTTGGTCCTCCACCACAGTTGTTTTCCATGGTCTCCCGGGTCTTTTGGTGTTGCTGAGCTCACCGGTGCATTCCTTCTTTTTGAGAATGTTCCAAACCATTGTTGTTGCCACGCCTAATGTTCTTGCTATCTCTCTGATGGGTTTGTTTTGTTTCTTCAGCCTAATGATGGCTTGCTTCACTGATAGTGACAGCTCTTTGGATCTCATCTTGAGAGTTGACAGCAACAGATTCCAAATGCATGTCCAATTACCTTTGGTCCCTTAACAAGTGGGAGGCACATCTGCAAACTGCTGTAAGTCCTACACCGTTCACCTGAGTTGGATGTACATACCCTCAAATTAAAGCTGACAGTCTGCAGTTAAAGCACATTGTGTTTGTTTCATTCCAACTCCATTGTGGTGGTGTATAGAGCCGAAGATGTTACAATTGTGTCGACGTCCCAATATTTCTGGACCTGACTGTATATTAGGGCTGTTACAGGACCATCCTAAGGATCCTAAAGTTGAGTAACTGTGAGGAGGTGCATTCACTCTGCCCTCTCCTCCTTGCTCCACATACAGGTTTTCCCTTTCTATCCGTTTTAAGGGAAGAGCGTTTATTCCTGTCCATTAATATGAGGGACTCGCTGGTTGTTGGGACCACGTCAAGGATCCCAGAATTCAGTACTTGGACTGGAATATGTTCAGAAGGCTATTTCTATGTTTTATTTAATCCGTGTTTGGTGACTCACGTGTTTTTTGTTTTTTTTAATAGTAAAAGTTACGTTTTCATCCAGCAGACCCTGTGTCTGGAGCCACACACTGATTTGAGGGTTTCCCTGGGCTTGGGCGGCATTTTGGGGAGATGTGTTCCTCTCATCGCTGTGTTTTTGTTGTGTGGGCTGGTTGGCTCCTTGACATGGAGACGGGGTGGCATGCATATACACATGAAAATATATATATATATTTTAACATATCGAAGCGATCATACCTGGACGTGTTTCTGTACTTGGGACGTATTTTCTTGTTCTATGATGGTGATGGAGGGTTTTTTGGGGTGGTTACTGGTCCTTAGTTGGATTCTGTTCTGTGGTTGGCATGGGGATTTTTGGTGCACCTGGTTTAACTTGTTTTTTTTCTATGTCACACTGGATCGGACCGGATCATCGGCGCTCACTAATCTTTTGTGGCATGTGAATGGGCTTTGTGAATTTCGACCAGCGTACGGTTGGGTTTTTCCTGACTTATTGGTGCGGCTCCTGTGGTTTGGAGTGTGTGGCCTTCGGTGGTCGGGTTTCTTAAGGTGAAGTTTTTTGGAAGCGGCTGAGGTCCCTCATGTTTTATTGGACATGAGGGAGGTACTGTTGTGGAGCTGGTGCCAAATGTTCGACAGCTGCTGAGCATGGGACGGGAGTTCGGCTGCATCTGGAGTTTGTTACCGGAACCGGTGCTGGTTGGGTCAAACTTGGTTCTGAGGTTGGTGTGGGGACATGCTTGGGCTCTGGTTGCTATTTTGTGGTGCAGTGCAAAAAAGAATCAGCTGCGGGCCACGTTCGTTTGCCAGCTCGCTGGGAAGGTGGTTCACCATCTCCTTCGGGGGGGGGGTGTTATTCATCATGGTCGCCCGGATGGAGTGCATTGAATGGGAGTGCCTGGGGATGTTTTTGTACACCCAGTTTCATTTGTTTTGTTTTCAGGTCCCTCCAGATTGGTTTGGATCATCGTCCGTTCACTCATCTGTTGGGCATGTGAACCGGCTATCAGAAATGCGACCTGCTTATAGCTGGGTTTTCTCTGAATCATTGGGGTGGCTCCAGTGGTTTGGAGTGCGTGGCCTCCAGTGGTTTGGAGTGCGTGGCCTCCAGTGGTTGTGTTTCTTACCCTTTGTAGTGAGGTCCCTCATGTGTTGGTGAACATGAGGGAGGTAAAGTTTTGGGGCTGGTGCCACAAGGTCTACAGTTACTGCGTATGGGAAAGGAGTTCAGCCACGTCCGGAGTTGGTTACCGGGAATTTCACTGTTGCCGAATTGCAGCGATCTGAGTATTTCTCCAATATTTGGTCAATTGCTGCGAAATTGCACCATATGAGGAATTTCACCGTTCGGTGAGAATAACTCCTTTAGAAAATCAATAAAGTGTGAATGAATATATTTGTCACAGTGTCAAGGCTCCCACAAATAAGACAGATAGTGCACAGGCAATAAACATCACCGGTTTGAGCAGACGATCTCCAAAATGGGTGGATGACTTTGTGCCACCAGGTTCCAGTCTGCCCATGCTGGTATTTAATGTTTGTGTAGGACCTGTGAAGACGGTTCCTGGGAAGAGGTCATGTAGTTCATGAAGAGACTCTTCTGAATACAAGTAATAACATATTTGCATCTTGTTTTTATATCACACTGTACTCCTAGAGGGTTATCAAGCTTCCTCCTCCTGTCTGTGACATCTGGCCGCCATGCTGTCACGCTGCTCCAGTGTCCTGGTCCTGAGTCATGAGTTGGGATGGTTTGATCTGTTGGGGACATGAGTGATGGGGCTGGACAGAGTGAGGGTGAGCAGAGACCTCTTCAATGTGCAGGGAGGAGGTGCTATAATAATGTTATTATTATTCTGTTGCGTCGTGACACGTTGTTGCAAACATTTAATCTGAGCTGTGAGATCGCTTGATATAATGACGTCTGTGGATTTTCATTCTTTGATCTTCTCGATAAATGGGGAATGACAAAGCAGCGTAACGTGTATCTATATCTATATATATAAACAAATGTATGTGGCCTCAGGCCTCGAGCACATACTTTTGAAATGTCACTGTTTCCTGAGGACAACTCTGTTTTCTGACTGATGTCACCGCTCAGATGGAAATGTGGTTTTACAAGGTTTGCAGGTCGCTATCCTCCGGCTGAGTACCAATAAACATATCTGGCTGAGCACACCCTCCTAGCATTACGTCTTCCATCATATGTCAGGACTCAGATCTTCCCTAGAGAAAACAATAGTGAAGAGACTCCTGGAGAGAAGGTAAGGCTGATCATCTGCAAGGGGTGGAATATGGGGTGACTGTGTCAGCATTCCCCATATCAGTCAGGTGTCGTCTTCTCTAGAAACTCAGGCTATAGGACGGGGTCTTACTGATTACGTAAGGTGTTACTGAGTGATCACACAGAGTTATCTCTGCCTCGTCATCACTTTATGTGACATTTCCAGTCTTTGATTAACTGTCCTTCAAAAGCGAACCAAAAATACAAATATCGAGAAGTGGAACCTGGAACACGTGTGGTTTGCTGGCGCTGCTGCTGGTGCTGCTACTGGAGAGAGCGTCGCTTCTACGAAATCCATACAAGAAAATCAGCGCGCGCCCAATATATGTAACACACACAGGTTATATAACAACACCTGCACGAAATGTCACATTTAGGGGAATTTGCTAATCGATACATGTGATTCCATGTGAAGCCGCCAATGTGGTAATCCAGCATCACCCACCACCTCCAGAGGAGTCTGCTAAGGGTCACTGAGCACCAGCTGAATTCAGGAGTACATTGTGATTCCGGGCTGACATCTGATGGAAGTGGGACATTCTGTGCGGGATAGTGACAAACGACTCATTAAGAGATCCGTATTGGCCTCATATTTTAATACATTTGTAACTATTTCCGTTTCCTATGATTTATCAGTTTATTTGTCGGTTGGCTTCTCGTTGCCCGGTTTGGCCAGCGCAGCCGTGATTTCATGAATCAAATACTCACCGGTTAGAGAAGGGACTATATGTCCGTTTTGCACAGATACCTTGGACCCACCCAGGCCCCAAACTATTATCCGTGGTCCCTGTGTTATGACGCACGGGGTCAGGGCATTCATAACGTGCAGTGTCTGATTCCAGCTTCTCCTTTGGTGTCTTCTTCCAATCCTTCATTGATATCAGACCAAGTAATAAGAGTCCGTGTGATCGAGACCTGGACCTAAACTCATTATTTGTGGGAGAGGGTTTTTTCATAGAGTTTTTATTTTATGCACTTGTTGCCCTTGAGAAAGTCTGTGGTAACAGATGAAACATGACAGGTTGCTTTTATATATATTATGATAGTATCTGAATAAATTTCCTGTTTTTATTCATACTTGGGTGTCCGGGATCCTTGGTTTTCATTGCTGTCCTGGTGAGAGGATGGAAGTTATAGCCTACTATCCTCGGCAGGCCCTCTGGGGACTATTACTCTACATCTTGAGGGCACAGAGCCATACATTCCATCGGGAGCCGAATCCAGCCCTAGAAGTTCATTTACATTGGGATCCTGGGAGTTTTTTCTTTTTATATACATTCAGAAAAAATGGTGTTGCGCCTGTACTCGCCAGAGCAGCTGCAACAGCCAGGAGTAACAACCCAGTTCATGTATAAAACATAACAAGAAAAAAAAAGATGTCATCTGCGCTCGTTTCTATATTTATAGGTTTTGTTGCACATGGAAATATATAGAAAAGAGCGCAGATTAACTCTTTTTCCCTTTTTAGTTGCCAATTTCCACTGCGAAATTGCACTATATGTGTGTGCTCTTTTGACTGTTCTTTAGCTGCTGTTTGAGCTTGCATGGACCTGGAGACATAATAGGGTACCATATATTCATGTGTGCCTCAAATAAAACATAGAGGTACCATAGTGTAGCATGTAAAGGTAAAGAATGACTTTAAGATAGAAGGGGTATACTCACATTTTTAGGTGTCTCAGTCGGACACCAGATGTTCTTGCAGCCGGCAATGTTTTTAATGGGAGCACCGGACCTCCCTGCAGCTCTTGATTCCCTCCTCCGCTCCGCAGAAAACAGGAACAGATGGGTTTAAAATCCGAGCTTGTTTATTAAAATAAATAAAATACAGGAATAAACACCCAAATGCGTTTCGCGACAATATCGCTTCCTCAGATATATGCCTACTGAGGAAGCGATATTTTTTGCGAAATGCGTTTGCTCAGAAACACAAGGGAAATATTAAATTTTTTTCATGTTTCGGTTAAAATTGTATATGTTCTCAGAAAAATGCAGTAACAGGTTCCCATCCCATTTCACTTTTTTTTTTTTTTTAACAAGAATGCCCTATAGAATATATAACCACAAAGGTCTGGATAATAAAATGGGAAAAACTAATTTTACACTCTTTCAATGATTGAAATGTGAATGGAAATTTCCTTACACAGTGTCTGCCTCGTTACATATACTCACGATTAAATAACCTAAAATATGTTTTCATTTCACTAAATTCCAAAAAAAGCCAAGAAAAATCTTCAGCTCCAGGTCCATAAAGATCTTAATCTGGCCCTGCTGACAAGGGGACCCCCATTGATGGAAGCTCTGAACCCATCACACACCACTTTATCTGAACTTGTCTTTGGTGGGTCAGGATATACCACCCAAGTGGATGAGAACAGCATATAACAGAGTTATGCAAGAATATTGTTATTGCCTGTTAGGATTAGCCATCCAGCATACCCAGTTTTGGGAATGTGTTAATATCTGTTTATACTTGAATAGTTTGTAAATCTGCAAACACACTGTCCCATTATCTGTCTTTAGACTGTAATCTTGTTTATCACCACAATTGCCATTGTCATGTCTGTCTAGGAATGTTGAGTGAATGTTTATTTCATTCTAGGGTCAGCTTTTGTGTATGTAAATGATCCATGTTTGACCGTATAAATATGTGTGCCTGTCCCCAATTAAAAGAGTTCCATTCTGACCCTGCAAACCTCCAAATATACAGCCTTGTCTTATTTCATGGGGATGCTTGCAGGCTCTGTGTCCCAGTCCTTAAGCGTCATCTGAGCACGAAGGACGGCATGAGAGTCTGGCAGGGGAAAACATGGAGGGTCCTGCAAGGAAGCCGCATTGGCAGATGTGATCTGTTCTGGGTAATGAGATCTGTAACATTGGTGGCAGTGGTGGGTGCTCCCTTCGTGGATGGAACAGCAGCTATGGCAGCAGAGTATTGCTGCTTTTGCAATTGCGAGAGGCACTGGCCCAGCTGGACGAACCTGGTTCTGCACAGGGCAAGCTCAGATGCAGGGATTTTATCCGCCGGGAGATTTGGAGAGAGACTCTTCAACAGGTGGACTATACTGGAATGGTCTTCTGCATTGCCCTGTCACATTCTGCTCTTATTATCTTTACAGGCGCTGAAGGATTCCACAATGGAGCCCAGTATGAAGATCCTTCTGGTGCTTCTGTGTATAGGAACCTACACCAAGACAAGCTTCACACAGAGTGAGTGTGTAACTGTGTAACATTCCCCGCACACAGTGAGTACCATTGTAACATCCCCCGTCACACAGTGAGTTACATGGTAACATTCCCCCAACACAGTGAGTTACATCGTAACATTCCCCCAAAACAGTGAGTTACGTCGCAACATTCCCCACAGACAGTGAATTACATTGTAACATTCCCGGCACACACAGGGAGTTACATTGTAACATTCCCCTCACAAAGTGAGTTACATAGTAACATTCCCCGCACACACAGTGAGTTACATTGTAACATTCCCCCAACACAGTGAGTTACATCGTAACATTCCCCCAAAACAGTGAGTTACGTCGCAACATTCCCCCAAAACAGTGAGTTACGTCGCAACATTCCCCACAGACAGTGAATTACATAGTAACATTCCACGCACACACAGTGAGTTACATTGTAACATTCCACGCACACACAGTGAGTTACATTGTAACATTCCCCACACAGTGAGTTACATTGTAACATTCCCCCCACAAACAGTGAGTTACATCGCAACATTCCTAATAGACAGTGAGTTACATTGTAACATTCCTCGCATACAGTGAGTTACATTGTAACATTCCCCCCACAAACAGTGAGTTACATTGTAACATTCCCCACACAGTGAGTTACATCGCAACATTCCCAACAGACAGTGAGTTACATTGTAACATTCTCCCACACAGTGAGTTACATTGTAACATTCCCCCCACAAACAGTGAGTTACATCGCAACATTCCTAATAGACAGTGAGTTACATTGTAACATTCCTCGCATACAGTGAGTTACATTGTTATATTCCCCCACACAGTAAGTTAGATTGTAACATTCCCCCACACAGTGAGTTACATTGTAACATTCCCCCGCACACAGTGAGTTACATTGTAACATTCCCCCACACAGTGAGTTACATTGTAACATTCCCCCCACAAACAGTGAGTTACATCGCAACATTCCCAATAGACAGTGAGTTACATTGTAACATTCCTCGCATACAGTGAGTTACATTGTTATATTCCCCACACACAGTGAGTTACATTGTAACATTCCCCCACACAGTGAGTTACATTGTAACATTCCCCGCACACAGTGAGTTACATTGTAACATTCCTCGCATACAGTGAGTTACTTTGTTATATTCCCCACACACAGTAAGTTACATTGTAACATTCCCCCAACACAGTGAGTTACATCGTAACATTCCCCCAAAACAGTGAGTTACGTCGCAACATTCCCCACAGACAGTGAATTACATTGTAACATTCCCGGCACACACAGGGAGTTACATTGTAACATTCCCCTCACAAAGTGAGTTACATAGTAACATTCCCCGCACACAGTGAGTTACATTGTAACATTCCCCCAACACAGTGAGTTACATCGTAACATTCCCCCAAAACAGTGAGTTACGTCGCAACATTCCCCCAAAACAGTGAGTTACGTCGCAACATTCCCCACAGACAGTGAATTACATAGTAACATTCCACGCACACACAGTGAGTTACATTGTAACATTCCACGCACACACAGTGAGTTACATCGCAACATTCCCAACAGACAGTGAGTTACATTGTAACATTCTCCCACACAGTGAGTTACATTGTAACATTCCCCCCACAAACAGTGAGTTACATTGTAACATTCCTAATAGACAGTGAGTTACATTGTAACATTCCTCGCATACAGTGAGTTACATTGTTATATTCCCCCACACAGTAAGTTAGATTGTAACATTCCCCCACACAGTGAGTTACATTGTAACATTCCCCCGCACACAGTGAGTTACATTGTAACATTCCCCCACACAGTGAGTTACATTGTAACATTCCTCGCATACAGTGAGTTACATTGTTATATTCCCCACACACAGTAAGTTACATTGTAACATTCCCCCACACAGTGAGTTACATTGTAACATTCCCCCCACAAACAGTGAGTTACATCGCAACATTCCCAATAGACAGTGAGTTACATTGTAACATTCCTCGCATACAGTGAGTTACATTGTTATATTCCCCACACACAGTGAGTTACATTGTAACATTCCCCGCACACAGTGAGTTACATTGTAACATTCCTCGCATACAGTGAGTTACTTTGTTATATTCCCCACACACAGTAAGTTACATTGTAACATTCTCCCACACAGTGAGTTACATTGTAACATTCCCCACACACAGTGAGTTACATTGTAACATTCCCCCACACAGTGAGTTACATTGTAACATTCCCCCACACAGTGAGTTACATTGTAACATTCCCCCCACAAACAGTGAGTTACATCGCAACATTCCCAATAGACAGTGAGTTACATTGTACCATTCCTCGCATACAGTGAGTTACATTGTTATATTCCCCACACACAGTAAATTACATTGTAACATTCCCCCACACAGTGAGTTACATTGTAACATTCCTCGCATACAGTGAGTTACATTGTTATATTCTCCACACACAGTGAGTTACATTGTAACATTCCCCGCACACAGTGAGTTACATTGTAACATTCCTCGCATACAGTGAGTTACATTGTAACATTCCCCCACACAGTGAGTTACATTGTAACATTCCCCCACACAGTGAGTTACATTGTAACATTCCCCCACACAGTGAGTTACATTGTAACATTCCCCCACACAGTGAGTTACGTTGTAACATTCCCCGCACACAGTGAGTTACAGTGTAACATTCCTCACACAGTGAGTTACAGTGTAACATTCCTCACACAGTGAGTTACAGTGTAACATTCCCCACACACAGTGAGTTACGTTGTAACATCCCCCCCTCACACAGTGAGTTACATTGTAACATTCCCGCACACAGTGAGTTACATAACATTCCCCCTCACACAGTGAGTTTCATTGTAACATTCCCCGCACACAGTGAGTTACATCGCAACATTCCCAATAGACAGTGAGTTACATTGTAACATTCCTCGCATACAGTGAGTTACATTGTTATATTCCCCACACACAGTAAGTTACATTGTAACATTCCCCCACACAGTGAGTTACATTGTAACATTCCTCGCATACAGTGAGTTACATTGTTATATTCTCCACACACAGTGAGTTACATTGTAACATTCTCCCACACAGTGAGTTACATTGTAACATTCCCCACACACAGTGAGTTACATTGTAACATTCCCCCACACAGTGAGTTACATTGTAACATTCCCCCACACAGTGAGTTACATTGTAACATTCCCCCACACAGTGAGTTACATTGTAACATTCCCCCACACAGTAAGTTACATTGTAACATTCCCCCACACAGTGAGTTACATTGTAACATTCCCCTGCACACATTGAGTTACATTGTAACATTCTCTGCACACATTGAGTTACGTTGTAACATTCCCCGCACACAGTGAGTTACAGTGTAACATCCCCCCTCACAGTGAGTTACATTGTAACATTCCCCACACAGTGAGTTACAGTGTAACATTCCTCACACAGTGAGTTACATTGTAACATTCCCCACACACAGTGAGTTACGTTGTAACATCCCCCCTCACACAGTGAGTTACATTGTAACATTCCCGCACACAGTGAGTTACATAACATTCCCCCTCACACAGTGAGTTTCATTGTAACATTCCCCGCAGACAGTGAGTTACAATGTAGCATTCCCCGCGCACACAGTGAGTCACGTTGTAACATTTCTTGCACACCGTTACATTGTAACATTCCCCGCACACAGTGAGTTACAGTGATTATTTTGTTGGATGTGCCACCACTTTGATTGCCAAGCTAGGAAATGACATGCAATCAGAAAGGCCTCATGCAGGTCAGGCCCCTCCAACTGTGCAAAGTCCCTGTATCAGACAGGAATTCAGTTTTAGACCAGTGCCTGTCAGTGTCATTACTAAACTCCTCCGTAACCAAAAAAGGAAATACCAGTCTGGACCTGATCAAATACCAGCAATGCTGCTGAAAATCAGTGCGCCGGCAATTGCAAATCCTGTCGCAGCCCTAATAAATGAATCACTGGCAACTGGATACATACCCAAACTCTGGAAGACTGCGAGAGTGGTACCTATCCATAAAAGTGGTGACAGTACTTTGGTATCCAACTACCTTCCAATATCATTGCTTCCTGTAATGTCAAAAATTCTAGAAAAATGCATCTACACACAATTACGTGATTATCAATTTTGGAACTACTTAACCCCAGATCAATCCGGCTTTCGTCCAAATCACTCAAATACAACCGCTCTTTTAAAAGTCTGCAATGATATCCAAGCTGGGATGGAACAAGGAAACCTAACTGGAGCCATCTTCCTTGATTTTGCCACAGTAGACCATGGCATCTTGTTAATTTTTTTTTAAAAACTCTGGTATTGGTGATCGAACGCTAACCTGATATCAATCATAGATGTCTGATCAATCGCAATATGTGTCCATGTCTGGTAGCTCCTCCCTCCCCCTCCCAGTCACTTGTGGTGTACCCCAAGGCTTGATACTCGGCCCCCTGCTATTTTCAATATTCATAAATGATCTGCCTAACATCTGCAAAGCCTCAACTGTACACATGTACGCAGACGACACCGTTGTGATGGAACGCCTTCCGCCTGTCCTGACTCTCCAGACACCTTCGTTGCGGTCAGCCCGGCTACTGGGAGCGCTGTCCTCAGCATCTCGAGCAGCTTGACCCGCCTGCTTCTGTTCCTCTGCCCATGAGCCATTAGGAATTTCCAGAAGGCCGCTCGGTGCCTTCTTAGGTTAAGTGTATTGTAGCGTCGCTGAAATAAAACACCAGTTGGGGCTGTATGCTTTAAAACAGGATTCTCTGTCTGAGAGTTCTGACTTTTAATGAACAAAAACGCCACCATTTATGCTTAAATCCAACAGCCATAATTTGCATAAATGACGCACATCGTACTACTAAAATGCTAATTACATTATGTCAGATAGGTATTTACAATAAACATTCTTTACATTCTTTAGCCTTTAGCTCACACAACATTTGCATAATCTATTGTTCTAACACATCAGATTAAAGACAAACACTATCACAGACTTCTGGAATCAAATATGCAGCCTGATAAGGGGAAAAACTCTGTTGCATAAATTACACAGCAGTAAATCTTGTTTACTGGCTATGCAAAAACACATTTACCTACAAGGAATATAAGTATATTTAAAACTAAAGCTACACCATTTTACACTAAACTAATTTAAACTAAAACAAAACGATGTAAAATATATTTAAAAATCACACGATACAAATGAACATAAAGTCTCTTGGGGTTTGAAGCGTGGAGCACCACGTCAGCTCCATGACATATGTCCCCCCTTCCAGAACGGCAGGGCAAGCTTAGATCCCAAACGGATCGCTTGCCACTGACAAGACTTCTCACTTTGTCCCTTTTCTGCGCCATCTTCAAAGTTCCAGGTTGCGGGCACATAAGATAAGTCAGTGGGGTCTGACGGTCGCCACAGGGTATGCCTGGGTGTGGGTCCATAGTCCTGGGGTAAGAGGCAAGTTAACCCTCTTGTCCAGTGCTCCCAAGGACTCACCGCAGTAGTGTCTGCCAGGCAACAAGCCACCACAGTCCAGAGAAAAATTGTTCGGTAGTGGGTACACTGGGCCTCCTCCCCACATGTCTTTTTCTCCAGCATATTTCTGAAGCACCAGAACCCAGTCAGCATTTACAGTCCCCAGTCTCTTCTTCTGCTGATGCCCCCCTCCCAAACATTCAAAAGGGGCCCACCCCACAATTCCAAATGGATGCAATTCGTCCTGGGACCAGGAATTTGGTAGCCTCTCAGGATGGTCTCTCACCAGTGCTCCTGGTCTCTTGTGCAGGTGAGAAGAGGTCCCCTCTCTTGTAGCACCTTGGGTCATAGAGTTGGAGTGCTGGGGGGTCTCCATCTTCGTTGGGGACAAGGCACACTCTGATGCCAGCACAGCATCCACCTCGAGCAACACTGGGTACACTCTTTCATTCGTGCCAAATATAACAGGGGCAATGATTTGCTCCCCCATTGTGCTGCTCTCCTCTGGAGTGGGCAAGTGTGTGCTAGTGGCTTGTAGCAGGGAAAGCACGTGTTGAAGCTGTAGGCACTGTGCTCGTGTCCCATTTAGCTCAGCCCTCAGGTGGCTTGCAGTGCCCTGGTGCTCCTGCGCCAATACACCCAGTTGGTGTGTCAGGTGTCTCACCTCTGCCTCGCTTGCCTGGGCTTGAGCAAGGCTCTCTTTCTGAGCTGCATCTGCTTCTAGCAGCTGATGTTGGCACAGCTGGAGTTGGTTCTGGAGCAACTGTATTTCCTCCTCCTGCTCACAGGCCCATGCCTGCATAGTGTCCCGGGAGAGCTGTGTCTGCCCCAACTCCTGCTCCCAGAGCTCCATACGAACCTGGCAAATGGTCACCTATGCGCTGTAGAGCAGCTCCAGTTCGCCGCTCATCCTCCAGCTGTTCATTACATGGGAGCCGCACTCCAGCTTCTCTATTTGAACGTGAGCTTTACTGAGCTCCTTGTGTAGGGTGTGGTTACAGTCCTCACAGACCTGCAGCTGGGATGACAATTTTTGTATAGTAACTGACTGTTCTAGTACTTCCGTGCAGCGACCATCTCTCTCCTCCGTGACAGTTCGCAGTTCGGTCTGATGGTCTTGCAATGTCTCTGTCAGGGCCATTATCTGTGCCTGAGCAGCAAGTAATTCAACCTGTAACAAGCTGACCAGATCGTCCATTGTCTGTGTGGCCCCATCTCTCATGTGGGGAACAGCCTGGGTGCCAGTCTCTCCGGTGACCTGATACTGTAATCCCGGGCTGTGACAGTGTTTGCTCTGGTCTGCTTTGGATCGGCCACACCTCTTTTTCTTCCGCTTCCCGTTGGCTGGTGTGGGGAGGCTTCCTCCAGGGGTCTCGAGGACTTGTAGCTGGGCTGCAGTCTGCAAACTTTTTAAGTCCATTTCGAGTGCCCATTCCTCAGCAGGGAGTCCCTTTAGCACGGGCCAAAAGTCAGAGTCCTCACAAACGTCCAGGTAGCGCCCTTGGATGGCGCACAATTTTGCATGTCTGGCAGCTTGTGGACTGCCATAATTGTCTCCTCCCTTAAAGTAGATCCATGCTGGGCCAGGACCGCGGAACACATAGCCTGGGGAAATCCCCACTTGCTCCGGGTTGCACCACACTTGTGCCTTTGACCCTTACTTCAGTATTTGTTCCTTTCATGGCTCTCCAGCAGGTCCTTCAGGGTGTCCTGCTTGCAGGCTGTATAGTTGGCTATCTCGGGGTGTATTGGTGTTGGAGAGCCTCTATCCACACCGCTGCCACCAATGTGATGGAACCGTTCTCTTCCGCCTGTCCTGACTCTCCAGAAACCCCTTCGTTGCAGTCAGCTTGGCTACTGGGAGTGCTGTTCTCAGCGCCTCGAGCAGCTTGACCCGCCTGCTTCTGTTCCTCTGCCCTGGAGCCATTAGGAATTTCCAGAAGGCCGCTCGGTGCCTTCTGAGGTTGAGTGTATTGTAGCGTCGCGGAAATAAAACACCAAATAAAAATCCAACAGCCATAAATGACGCACATCGTCCTACTAAAATGCTAATTACATTATGTCAGATATTTACAATAAACATTCTTCAGCTCACACAACATTTACATTAATCTGATGTGTTAGAACAATAGATTAAAGACAAACACTATCACAGACTTGAATCAAATATGCAGCCAGATAAGGGGAAAAACTCTGTTGCTTAAATTACACAGCAGTAAAGCTTGTTTACTGGCTATACAGAAACACATTTACCTACAGGAATATAAGTATATTTAAAACTAAAGCTACGCCATTTTACACTAAACTAATTTAAACTAAAACCAAACGATGTAATATATATTTAAAATCACCTGATACAAAATACAAATGAACATAAAGTCTCTTGGGGTTTGAAGCGTGGAGCGCCACGTCAACTCCATGACAACCGTATTCTATACCAACAAACCAAATCGCCCAGAGCTGGAGGCCGTGCTGCAAGAACAATTCCCAGAGGTAGAAAAGTGGATCAAACACAAACTTTTTCTAAATACTGACAAAACTGTAACGATGCTCTTTGGAACAAAACCTAAACTACATAAACTGCAAAATCCCCATCTACATGTCAGGACAAAATCAAATGGCACGTTGACCACAGTCACTTCTCTCAAATACCTAGGTATGTGGTTGGCCCCCACATCGAAAAACTTTCCTCTAAACTATACCCCAAACTAGGTGCCCTGTACAGAAACAAATCCTGCCTGAGCCCCGCAGTAAGAAAGCAAATTATACAACAAATGCTTATGCCGGCTATTGATTATGGAGATGTAGTGTATGTAGTGTGTATGTAGTATATGAGTTACCTTGTACCATTCCCAGGGCCGGATTAACATAGGGGCAGATGGAGCAGCAGCCCCAGGCCCATGCCCCAGAATAGGCCCAGAGAAAAAATAACAATGTCTGCATTGGACATTTGGATCTCAATATCTCCAACACCATAGCAGCTACAGGGTCATGTTAGGTATCACTGGAAAGGCCAGGGCATGGCCTTTCCAAAGTCAAACATGACCAGAGTTTATGTAACAATAAAAATAAAATAAATATTTCTTTATTTTTTCTTTCTAACACAGCAATACTTTCCACTTTTTAATTATAAAGTGAACAATGATGCTGCACTAACTCACCATCTCAAGTGTGGAGGTGATGGCATGATCCGTTATTATGAATTGTTACACCAAAAACCTAAACCGCTGCACTGCAGCAAAGTGCACTGGGAGGGACTTTGGAACCCTGCGTCACTAATCTTTGCACCTCACAAGGTCAAGGGAGGCGTCATTGGACAGGTCAGCGTCTGGCCTTTGCATTAATACCAAACACGACCATGTTAAATCTAAAGAAAGGAAAACCAAAAAACTTTATCTACTTATTTTTGGTTCCAATGCAATGGCATTGTCCATTTGTCACGTATAAAATGAGCAATACCACTGCCATTACTCACCTTCTCATTTCCCACACTGGGAGCAATATCAGTGTTTATACATAGTCATATTATTCATAATACACCTTCCTCTAAAACACAGGGGAAATATTTATTTTTTTGGTTAGAATTGTATATTTTCTCAGAAAAACACAGTAACAGGATCCAATTTCAATTTTTTTTTAACAAGAATGCCTTATAGAATATATAACCAGAAAGGTTTGGATGATAAAATGTAAAAATAATTTTACACGCTGTAAATGATTGAAAACTGAATGTAAATTTCCTCACACAGTATCTGCCGGGTTAGATATACCGTATCTGCACTATTAAATAACCTAAAGTATAGTTGTGTTCAAAATTATTCAACCCCCACTGAAATTGAGTGTTTTGGCCAGTTTGACATTGATTTTGATCATTCAGTCATCTTGCTTACAATTAAATCAAAGAGGCACGTGTAGGTCAGACAAATATAACATAACATTTATAATGAAATAAGCACAAATGTCTTTTCTGTGCTCACATCATTATCAGTTTTATTCAACCCCCAAGTGACATTCAATCTTAGTACTTAGTACAACATCCTTTTACAGTTATAACAGCTTTTAAACGTGAAGCATAGCTTGACACAAGTGTCTTGCAGCCATCTACGGGTATCTTCGCCCATTCTTCATGGGCAAAAGCCTCCAGTTCAGTCACATTCTTAGGCTTGCGCACTGCAGCTGCGTTCTTTAAGTCCCACCAGAGGTTCTCAATCGGATTTAAGTCAGGTGACTGCGATGGCCACTCCAAAATGTTCCAGCCTTTAATCTGCAACCATGCTCTAGTGGACTTGGAGGTATGCTTGGGATCATTGTCCTGTTGAAAGGTCCAACGTCTCCCAAGCCTCAGGTTTGTGACGGACTGCATCACATTGTCATCCAATATCTCCTGGTACTGAAGAGAATTCATGGTACCTTGCACACGCTGAAGCTTCCCTGTACCTGCAGAAGCAAAACAGCCCCAAAGCATGATTGACCCCCCGCCATGCTTCACAGTAGGCAAGGTGTTCTTTTCTTCATAGGCCTTGTTCTTCCTCCTCCAAACATAGCGTTGATCCATGGGCCCAAACAGTTCTAATTTTGTTTCATCAGTCCACAGAACACTATCCCAAAACTTCTGTGGTTTGTCCACATGACTTTTGGCATACTGCAGTCGACTCTTCTTATTCTTTGGAGACAGCAAGGGGGTGTGCCTGGGAGTTCTGGCATGGAGGCCTTCATTACGCAGTGTGCGCCGTATTGTCTGAGCTGAAACTTCAGTACCCACATCTGACAAATCTTTTCTCAGTTTCTCAGCAGTCACACGGGGACTTTTCTCCACTCTACGCTTCAGGTAGCGCACAGCAGTCGAAGTCAGCATCTTCTTTCTGCCACGACCAGGTAGCGTTTCAACAGTGCCCTTTGCCTTGAATCTGCGAATGATGCTTCCTATGGTCTCTCTTGGTATGTTTAACATCTTTGCAATCTTCTTATAGCCATTGCCCTTCCTGTGAAGAGTAATCACCTCTTCTCTTGTCTTCCTGGACCATTCTCTTGACTTCACCATGTTTGTAACCACACCAGTAAATGTCTAGAAGGAGCTGAGTATCACAGTCATTTTAAAGCTGCCTAATTGGTGCTTATTATGCTTTATTGCTGCTCCGTGACATCCACAGGTGTTTTCAATACCTGATTGAAAAACACTTGAATGAACCTGTGTTCTTCAGAGTGGTAGTCTTTAAGGGGTTGAATAATTGTGTCAATGAAGAATTCACAAAAGAAACATTTACTACTGTATTACAAAACCAATTGATGTCATTTTAGTTGCATATGGTTCTTTAAAAAGTCCTTGTAGGATTTCATTCTGAATACAATTACAAATGTCACTAAATTCCCTAAAACCCTTTACAGCATTGGGGGTTGAATCATTTTGAACACAACTGTATGCTTTCATTTCACAAAATTCCAAAAAAGCCCACCAAAATTTTCAGCTCCAGGCCCATAGAGATCTTAATCCGGCCCTGACCATTCCCCCCTCACACAGTGAGTTACATTGTACCATTCCCCCCTCACACAGTGAGTTACATTGAAACATTCCCCCCGCATCACAGTGAGTTACATTGAAACATTCCCCCCGCATCACAGTGAGTTACATTGAAACATTCCCCCCGCATCACAGTGAGTTACAGTTTAACATTCCCCCACACAGTGAGTTACATTGAAACATTCCCCGCGCACACAGTGAGTTACAGTTTAACATTCCCACTCACAGTGAGTTACATTGTAACATTCCCCGCGCATCACAGTGAGTTACAGTTTAAAATTCCCCCACACAGTGAGTTACATTGAAACATTCCCCGCACACAGTGAGTTACATTGTAACATTCCCCCTCACAGTGAGTTACATTGTAACATTCCCCTCACACAGTGAGTTACATTGAAACATTCCCCCTCACAGTGAGTTACATTGTAACATTCCCCCACACAGTGAGTTACATTGTAACATTCCCCACACACAGTGAGTTACATTGTAACATTCCCCGCACACAGTGAGTTAGATTGTAACATTCCCCCCGCACACAGTGAGTTACATTGTAACATTCCCCGCACACAGTGAGTTACATTGTAACATTCCCCACACACAGTGAGTTACATTGTAACATTCCCCACACACAGTGAGTTACATTGTAACATTCCCCCACACAGTGAGTTACGTTGTAACATTCCCCGCACACAGTGAGTTACATTGAAACATTCCCCCTCACAGTGAGTTACATTGTAACATTCCCCCACACAGTGAGTTACGTTGTAACATTCCCCGCACACAGTGAGTTACATTGTAACATTCCCCGCACACAGTGAGTTACATTGTAACATTCCCCGCACACAGTGAGTTACATTGTAACATTCCCCACACACAGTGAGTTACATTGTAACATTCCCCACACACAGTGAGTTACATTGTAACATTCCCCACACACAGCGAGTTACATTGTAACATTCCCCACACACAGTGAGTTACGTTGTAACATTCCCCGCACACAGTGAGTTACATTGTAACATTCCCCACACACAGTGAGTAACGTTGTAACATTCCCCGCATGCAGTGAGTTACATTGTAACATTCCCCACACACAGTGAGATACATTGTAACATTCCCCACACGCAGTGAGTTACATTGTAACATTCCCCTCACACAGTGAGATACATTGTAACATTCCCCTCACACAGTGAGATACATTGTAACATTCCCCACACACAGTGAGTTACATTGTAACATTCCCCACACACAGTGAGATACATTGTAACATTCCCCACACACAGTGAGTTACATTGTAATGCCTCTTGTGCAGAGGTAGGTTGTTAAATTTTATGTTCTTAATATTGATGTGTCTAATCTACACATTTTTGGTAAATCTCTTTTTTATACATTTATATTTTGTAAACACTGTGTTTTTCTGCTGTGATGATGCAATTTACATATGAGGTCATGAATCCAGTTGACCTTTAATTTGTTTACACTGGCCAACACACATATTGGTGCCTCCAAATGTTAGATCTTTTCCTAGTAATATACTGTATGGCCCGCTGATTCCAGAAATGGAACCAGTTCCCCCCTATTATCTCTAGTTTTTGAGATACAGAATGTGGCAGATCTCAGTACACCGGCCGGGTCACATATGCCAATGCCGCTTCCATGCAGGACCCTCGTGATCTCCCCAGGCAGACTTTCGTGCCTCCCTACAGTCCTCAGACGAAGATTAAAGACTGGGACACAGAGAGCCTGCTAACATCCCCCAGAAATAAGATGAGGCTATATATCTGGAGGTTAATCTTCTTTGAATGGCAAACACTGCCCCAATATTTGCTGTCTGTAGACTAATCTGTTTGTCAATCACAATTGCCATTGCCCCGCCTCATGTAAGAATGGTATCCAATATATATCCTGTTATCTGTTTGTCTAATTATTTCTCACAACAGTTTCTAGGGGAGGTATTTGCTTCTGTAAATAACCCATGTTTGACCATATAAATATGTGTGCCTGTTCCCAATTGAAAGAGCTCCATTTTGACCCTGAAAATCTCCAGATTCTCAGCAGGCTCTATGTGTCCTGGTCTCTAAGCTTCACCTGAGGACAGGAGGAAGGCATGGGAGTCTGCCTGGGGATAACACAGGGGGGTCTGCAAGGAAGCAGAATTGACAGATATGACCTGACCGGGGTACTGAGATCTGTCACAATGGTGGCTAAGCGTCGGGATGTGCTCCCTGGATTTGGGGACTTTTTGCCATGGACGGAACAGCAGTAACAGATACTGAAGGGATGAACAAAGGCTCAAGTGTGGTGCAACCCAGAGCGAGATGGAACTTCTGAGGTAAAAAGACGCTTCAGGAAATATGGACCGACCCACAGCATGGACCTGTCTCAAAGTAAACATAGAAACATAGAAAAATGTCGGCAGATAAGAACCTTTCTGCCCATCTAGTCTGCCCAATTACATTGATAGTATGAAAGTATGTGGAATTAGGTCTGCTTGTATCAAGAGGTAGCTATGATTGGACCAGGAAGATATTAACCCTCTGCATGTGGAATACAATAAGTACAAGGTCCCAGGCTGGATTGAGCCAGGGGACATTCGTAGCCAGGAGGAGATCTGGCCGAGCACTACACCACACACCCAGAGGGTGTCTACAGTCCTGGATTGGCAGGTACCAGGGATTTTGAAAGCATTGGCATCTGCCAACACCAAGACCCAGACAAAATTTTACTCTGCACCGACCATGACTGTCAACCCACCCTCTACAAGTAAGACTGAGAAGAAACAGAGGGGTAGACGGGTGAAAGAAATGGAGATGCTGGAGGGAAAATGCAAACTGCGGGACCATCTTAAAAGGGAGGTAGAGACTTTGAGATTGCATCTAGACTCTGCCACCCAGAGCAAGAGAGCGCTGGATGAGATGAGACAATCCAGAGATGATGCCGAGGCTAATGTATAGAGCCTGGGGGTGGATATCACCGGTTAACTGGGGTTACTTAAAGCTGCTGAGCGAGCCAAGAAGAATGCTGCTCCCAAGACAGATGAGGCCATTGACAGTGTTTTAAAATTCCAGGCAGCCTGGGAGGAAAAAGGTCTATTGGAGTCCCAGATCATGCAGCTGGAGGAGAAGCTGAAAGCAGAGCTGAGTCACGCTGAGCGATTAGGTGATGATCTCCAGAATGCCAGATTGACCAACTACTGTAGATACTCGAGTATACTGCTAGATTTTGGTGACAAAAATTTACCTTAAAATAGGAGGGGGTCGCGTTATATTCGAGACCTCTTCATCGTGTGTAAAAAAAAAAATCCCAAGCATCCCGGGAGTTCCGGTAGTCTCGCTGAAGTGAATGTGGGCTCCTTGATGCTTGCAAACACTTCAGGAACTCCCAGATTCGGGAGATGTGGAATCCATCATGGCCAGAGGGCACGCTCGGTTTAAGCCAATCTTTCACCTCGCTCGCCTCCGCTGGCCATCTAATGGTTAATAAAAGGTTGGCGGCTTCATACTTAGTAACAACTGCAATCATTCTAGTAATTTAAATCGTGTGAATGTGGAGGCAGCGCTTCTATTAATTAAATAAACGTTAGTAAGAGGTGCCGCCGTGGTAGAATACAAAGTGTCCACACGACTCCAAGGACACGACAGAACAAGAAAAGCAAAAAGTATTCCAGGCGCAGCTAAGCAGTAACTTAGTATATTATTCCAAATGCATTTTATATAGCAGCAACTTTGCAAAAGAAATATAAACGTGTAAAGAAAGCTCTGACATATAAGTATTATATTCTATTTCAAGTTATGAATTCTTATTCCTCCTTTTCGGTGTTGGATTCTTCCGGTTGAATACAGGATAGTTGCATGAATTCCTGGATAGCGAGGAGATATTCCGAGTGTATACGATACTCGGAGCAGGAAAAAGTCAATACATTTTTTTATTGACTTTTTTCTGAGATTACCCTATTGTTAAGGACACTTACTGAGGAAGCCGGGAGGTGAAACGCGTTCTTAGTGATCCTTACCCAAGATTGTTCACTATTCTTTATGCTTTTATGCATTTTTATTGCCATATGGTTTGTTTTTTATTGAAATAAATTAGTTTATATTACTAGAAACCTGCTCTGCTGCTTATTTATTAAATATAAAAAGGTTTCTTTTTCCTGCTCCGAGTATGGTATACACTAGGAATATCTCCTCGCTATCCAGGAATTCACCCGGCAGAATCCAACACCGAAAAGGAGGAATAAGAATTCATAATAACGTGAAATATAAGTATTACTTTTATTCTATGTCAGAGCTTTCTCTACACATTTATAATTCTTTTCGCAAAATTGCTGCTAAACAAAATGCATTTGGAATAATATACTGTCAGGGTTATTCAAAGAGATTCGAAAAGTCACAGCACGTTCGGTGACTTTCGTTCTCTTCAATTCGGTTCCTTTTGCCGATCCCATTTCGGTGACCCTGCGGTGTATTCAGCAAGCACCACAGGGTCCCCGAATTGCAGGGAAAAGCTGCCGCAAACCCGATGAAAACTCACCGCAAAACCCAGCGAATGCACGTCGAAAACCCGCAAAAATATCTGGATTAACCCACCGAACACCACGGAAAAACCCGAGCAGGAGCCGATCGCAGCCGACACCACAGAAGAGGCAGTGAATAAATTAGGGAAACAGTTTGTATGAATGATTGAAAAGTGAAACACTGTTTGCAAAGAAACTACTGAGCGAAAATGTCTGAAATTTACATATAAAATCCAATGAATGAGAATAAAAAGGGCGGTTACAGAAAAAGTAAACTTAAAACAAATCGGACTTTTAAAAAAAAAACAATTTCAGAAAAATGCTTAAAATATCCTAAAACAAATCTATAAATAAAGAGACTCTTTGCTGCAGAATTTTATAATAAACAGTTTATTAGATATTGAATTAAAACGGGAATATTTTTAACATTGAAGCCTATGGGATTCTCCTGAATAAACCTGCCGAATTAAACTACCGAATGGCAGAGCATTAGGGGAACCTTTCACTGCTGGTTTGTGTTCTCTGAATAGATGAAGCATTGCTTCTCTATGGGGATTTCACTGCCCTCGAACAGGCACCGAACAGGCACCGTATGTGCAGGCAATTCGGCAGGATTTGGCGAACTGCCTGCTCTCTGGATAGCCGAATGGCCAGGAAAGGGAACCGAACGCAAAATTTCAGCGTTCGGTTCCCTTTTGGCAGCCATTCGGATCTCTTTGAATAACCCTGTAAGTTACTGCTTAGCTGCGCCTGGAACACTTTTTGCTTTTCTTGCAATCATTCTAGAGCAGAGCACCGTGGCCTGAGAGGGAGCCTGACTGTGTTAAGAGAACCTAGAAGGATCTTAATTGTTTACCGGTACAGTATAATTTTGTTCCTCGCGTTATATTCGAGTCTTGAGTATTCTCCCATTTCTATAATAAATCTCTATCCATCGCGTTATATTCGAGTCTTGTGTATTCTCCCATTTCCATAATAAATCTCTATCCATCGCGTTATATTCGGGTCGCGCTATACTCGAGTATCTACGGTAAGAGGCGGTGCGGCAGGGCCAGACGAGGAGGTAGAGTGAAGCAAGGCCCAGCTACTCGAGAAGGCCTGTCAACAGCTGGAGGGTCAGTGCCAAGAAATGCAGGCTGAACTCCAGGTTTCCATCACTGCCTGGGGAGGAAAATGACAACAACTTCAGGAACAGCGTGATACAGAGACCGAGCTACGCCGTAGTTTAGTTGATCATTAGCGACAACCTCAAAGCAGGCTGTATGTTGCCGACTAACAGCTGGAAAATGAGAGGCTCCAGACAGTGCTGCACCAGCAGGTACAGGCCGCGCTCCAAGCTTTAGTTGCTGAACTGAAGGGCAAAGACTTTACAGCTAAAAAAAACCAATGTGTAAGCGCTTTAAACTGACCAGGATGAGAAACCTTCACAATACAAATTTATGGAGTCTACCAAAACCATAATTTAACACCTTTTTTAAATTAGGTTTTAACACAGCCACATTTTGGCTCATAATTATGTAATTAAACAGAGCAAACACATTGTCAATCGAGTGTGTAATAAAGCTTGTTACGACGTCCCGGTTCTGCAGAAAAGATCTTTTAAAGAGAGGACTAAAATCCTATAACTTCAACCATAACTAAAAAAAATCAGAGCAGAGGCGATTTATGCAAAGCAATTTATCTCAATCAGCGCCAAATAAGAAAATTTTGTTGTGCTGTGTTATTATTCTCACCCTGATGGCATGTTCTGTCAGCGTTCATATAACCCGTCACCATGTAACCCGCCACCACGTGACCCGTCGCCATACGACCCGTCACCATACAACCCAACACCATACAACCCGTCACCATACAACCCGTCACCATGTAAGCCGTCACCATGTAAGCCGTCACCATGTAACCCGTCACCATGTAACCCGTCATCATGTAACACGTCACCATGTAACACGTCACCATGTAACACGTCACCATACAATCCGTCACCATGTAACCCGTCATCATGTAACACGTCATCATGTAACACGTCATCATGTAACACGTCATCATGTAACACGTCACCATACAATCCGTCACCATGTAACCCGTCATCATGTAACACGTCATCATGTAACACGTCACCATGTAACACGTCACCATGCAATCCGTCACCATATAACCCGTAACCATGTAACCCATCTGTCACCATGCAACCCGTCACCATACAACCCGTCACCATGTAACCCGTCACCATGTAACCCGTCACCATGTAACCCGTCACCATGTAACCCGTCATCATAATGTGGAACATGTAATGTCCGTGTCTTTAGAAATCATTCATACTAACACGTTCTTATTTCCTCCCTTTCAGCTTTCACTTCATGTGAGTATATGCCGTGTTCCTGTGTCCCCACACGTGCTCAGCGCTGTGTATTAACCTGCTGAATTCTCCATGAAACAGTATCCTTTAACCACTCATGAACCAACAGACAGGATGCATCCACAGCTTTACGTAAAATATTTCTGTGCAGCTCATAGTCTGTAATGAGGAGGCTGGGGCACTGTGTGTGTTCAGTGTGTGTGGATTGTGCAGTGTGTAATCAGGAGGCTGGGGGATTGTGTGTTCAGTGTGTGTGGATTGTGCAGTATTGCGTTCATTGTGAGTTTACATCACAGTGTAGTAGACAGTAGTTGGGTACAGGTGTGTGTCAGAGTGTGGTAGAGCATAAGTGTGTGTGTGTCAGAGTAGTAGAGCATATGTGTGTGTGTCAGAGTGTAGTAGAACATATGTGTGTGTGTGTCAGAGTGTAGTAGAGTATATTTGGGTGTGTGTCATAGTGTAGTAGAGGATAGTTGAGTATGTGTGTGTCAGAGTGTAGTAGAGCATATTTGTGTGTGAGTGTAGTAGAATATATCTGGGTGTGTGTCAAAGTGTAGTAGAGCATAGTTGGGTATGTGTGTGTGTCAGAGTGTAGTAGAGAAGAGTTGTGTGTGTGTCAGTGTGTAGTAGAGCATAGTTGGGTATGTGTGTGTCAGTGTATAGTAGAGCATAGTTGTGTATGTGTGTATGACAGTGTATAGTAGAGCATAGTTGTGTGTGTCAGTGTAGTAGAGCATAGTTGGGCATGTGTGTGTGTGTCAGTGTGTAGTAGAGCATAGTTGTGTATGTGTGTGTCAGTGTATAGTAGAGCATAGTTGTGTGTGTGTCAGTGTATTAGAGCATAGTTGTGTATGTGTGTGTGTGTCAGTGTAGTAGAGCATAGTTGGGTGTGTGTGTCAGTGTATAGTAGAGCATAGTTGTGTGTGTGTGTCAGTGTAGTAGAGCATAGATGGGTATGTGTGTCTGTCAGTGTGTAGTAGAGCATAGTTGTGTGTGTGTCAGTGTATTAGAGCATAGTTGTGTATGTGTGTGTGTGTCAGTGTAGTAGAGCATAGTTGGGTGTGTGTGTCAGTGTATAGCAGAGCATAGTTGTGTGTGTGTCAGTGTAGTAGAGCATAGATGGGTATGTGTGTCTGTCAGTGTGTAGTAGAGCATAGTTGTGTGTGTGTCAGTGTATTAGAGCATAGTTGTGTATGTGTGTGTGTGTCAGTGTAGTAGAGCATAGTTGGGTGTGTGTGTCAGTGTATAGCAGAGCATAGTTGTGTGTGTGTGTCAGTGTAGTAGAGCATAGATGGGTATGTGTGTCTGTCAGTGTGTAGTAGAGCATAGTTGTGTGTGTGTCAGTGTATTAGAGCATAGTTGGGTATGTGTGTGTGTGTCAGTGTATAGTAGAGTATAGTTGTGTGTGTCAGTGTAGTAGAGCATAGTTGGGTATGTGTGTGTCAGTGTAGTGACAGCAGCCCTTCATATGTAACAGTTAAATGTTGGGTGATAGTGGCCCTTCATATGTAACAGCTGAATGTTGGGTGACAGTGACCTTTCATATGTAACATCTAAACGTTGGGTGACAGTGGCTCTTCATATGTAAGTTAAATGTTGGGTGACAGCGGCCCTTCATAAGTAACAGCTAAACGTTGGGTGACAGCGGCCCTCCATAAGTAACAGCTAAACGTTGGGTGACAGCGGCCCTCCATAAGTAACAGCTAAACGTTGGGTGACAGCGGCCCTTCATATGTAACAGTTAAGCAATTTACCCTGATTTCTCTTCCACCATTACCTTTCTCTTAAGTTACCTTTACTTCCCTCCAACAACCCAAACCCCCCCCCCCACTCTCCCCATAAATAAAACACATGACAAAAGTATTGGCGGTTTGAAAAGGTCATGTCTTTTATTTATTAATTAAGGCCAAAAAATCATTGCCTTTGTGTCAGAATTATCAGCGATCCTTGCTTTCTTGGAATAGGTAACACCAGATAATACTGGCAACCGCAATGCACCACCAGCATTTCCTAGAAATAGCGGCCGGCCCCACGTGGCTAAGCTAGCGCGACCACACACTGCTCTTTATAGCAGGCCGAGAGGATCTGCAAACCAGGAGGCACCTGTGTTTGGCTGCACAAACCACCACACAGAGCCCCTAACCTACAGACCCTCCCCCTCTATCGCCTCTCCACGTGCCAGGGCCGCATATTTCACTGCCAACAAAAATGAGGACCCTCATTTATCCGCCACCAATAAAAGACCGTGACCCTTTCACTTACCTTACCCAAGGTTCTTTATCTCACCTTCGGCACCGCGAACGAAAATGTTGCTCACCGCCTCAGACAAATAGACCCCTCTTCCCTATGCCCTTAATGCGCACTTTAGTGAGGCTGACCTAGGTTCACTCCCTTCTTTGTGCCCGCACCGTGAATAGCCGCCCAGTGCACATAGGAGTGTCCCAGGATCCATATGCTCTTGGCCTGTTCTGAAAGAAACCTAAAAACAGAAGCTATTAACACCCAAAGTACATACTAACTTTAACAGCAACTGAAATTAACCAAACCTTAATATAGAAATAATTATTTTTTTATCCCCCCCTCATTTCTGCGGCAGCCTCACATAACGCCTATACGCATCCGACTTTCATCTCCACAGGTTTTAATATATAGAGACATATAAAATGTCAGCAGATAAGAACCTGTCGGCCCATCTAGTCTGCCCAATTACATGGATACTTTACCTGGATTTATATTTTGTTAAGGATAGCCTTTTGCCTATCCCATGCCTGCTTAAATTCAATTACTGTTTTGGCCTCTACCACTTCTACTGGAAGACTGTTCCATGTATCCACCACCCTCTCAGTAAAATAATGCTTTCTGATGTTACTTTTAAACCTTTGCCCCTCTAATCTAAGACTATGTCCTCTTGTCTTGCTCCTTATAGCCACCACGGCAGCGCAGTTTGGTTACAGTCATTCTGAGAGAATGCGTGACAATGCTATCCCCTTTCCATCCCAGCAACATTACATCCTTTTCCAAAGCCGCTTTGAATTGAAACCTGGACAAATTGGTTCCATCCTCATGCCTCAAAAAACATATGGCCGTTTGCAGGAGCCACCTCCAAATAACCTCTTACACATAACACCGGGCATGCCTCCGCTTAACCTCTGTATTAAGCTCCAGTCTTTGTATAGTATACACCCCCCTCTAATGGATTCCTTTTGTTTTCACATGCTTCCGTCAGCCCCTCCCCACCCCCAGCAACCAAGGTCAGCCAGCTCACGGTTATCTGATCCATTGTTCCTAGCTGGATGTGATTACATTGTCTCTGCACTTTTCCTCTCTGTGTGTGTCCCTTGCAGAAATGTAAATAAATGCAGTCTCCATTTTTTAGTTGAAAAAAGCAAGGATCTTATGTACGTTATTGCATGCATTCTGGGCCATAAGCAGTACTTCTGCGGAATACTGACTTCAAGGGGAGCAGTCTGCACGTGGACAGGAACCTCCATGTTATGGCCTCGTTCCGACTGCCCTCTGGGTTAAGCTAAATGGGGACTTCTCTAAAGGACCAGCCATTTTACCTAACAGCACCTCCTTCCCCCACTTTTCTCAAGATTTCTGCCAGTTCATATGCTGATTTCAACTGCTTTACATTCCTAACCCCCTTTCGCTTCACCCCTAATCAGTATCTTGAAGCCTTCCTTAAAAACCCCTTACTCCATTCTCCTTATCCTCCATCTTAAGGCTCACCAGCCCTGGAATCCTTTACCAATAGTACGAGGCTACACATGTGAAAATCTTTAACCCACGTCCACCAATGAAACGGTTTCTTGCTTAGTATATTAATCTATAGGCCCGAAGTTAAGTCAACCTACCCCAAAATAATGAAACAGCATTTGCTAATCACCTTTTAGTTGGTACACCTCTTCAGAAATTATAAAACAGCATAAATAAATTCCAAGAACCCATGTATTAAATCAAAAGTGGATTTATTCCAGCACCAACAAGGACGACGTTTCAACCAGAACTGGTCTTTGTCAAGTCTTCAGACATAACAGACACATTTAGATGTGTATTTGTTTAGTAATTGTTATATATTGTGGAGGTATAGCTCAAACGGAGGCTACCTTTGCTGGGAAAAAGGTAGTCCAGGCGAAAGAAAGTTCATTTAAACCTGTCCAGCAGACAGTATTTTAATTAAAAGGTCACAATAAAACAGAAAATAAACACTTGCCGCTCAGGCTCTTACTAAACAGTTAGATTCCCTATCTAACAAATGGTGAGCTAACCTCAGCCACCTTAAACGAACAAAATTACTGTAAGCAACCTTTTTACACACCTTGCAGCTCCCTCAGAAGGCTGAGTCCCAGGCCAGAGCAACTTCCTGGTTTAGCCTCCCCTCTTTTATCTCCCCTGATTAAACACCAATCAAGTAATTAACCCTGGGGAGAGACACAAAACCTGGAAATCCAGACACTACATGCAGCCTGAAAACCTGGTCTGGATTTACTACTTCTGCATATATGACAGAAACCGAGGGGAAATGTATCGCCCCTCAATGACCTTCCCTTTCCTTATGTCACATATCCCCCCCCTTCTCAAGCCCCTGCGGTTGAGCAATTGTAACGGAGAGGCAGTGGACACGCGAGAGGGCATCAGCATTGGTTTGGAGCGTCCCTGCTCTGTGCTCCACGGTAAATTTAAAAGCTTGCAAAGCCAGGAACCACCTTGTAACTCGACTGTTCCTTTCTTTATTCTCACACATCCACTTCAGGGGCTATGGTCAGTGACAAGTCTAAATTGTCTACCCAATAGGTAATACTTGAGGGCGTCCAGGGCCCATTTGATAGCCAAACATTCCTTCTCAACAATGGCATAATTTTTCTCGTGTTTATTAAGCTTCCTGCTGAGATAGACCACAGGGTGCTTCTCCCCATCTCTGATTTGGGATAGTACAGCGCCCAGACCCACATCAGAGGCATCTGTCTGTACTACAAACTCCTTCGTGAAATCTGGGGTCACAAGCACCGGTTGAGCACACAAAGCTTGTTTCAACCTCTGAAATGCCTCCTTTGCCTCAGAATTCCACGTGATCATGACTGACCCTTTACCCTTCGTCAAATCAGTCATAGGAGCCGCAATGGTGGCAAAATTGGGGATGAAACGCCGATAATAATCCGTGATCCCAAGAAATGCCCTCACTTGCTTTTTATTCATAGGCTGGGGCCACTTTTGAATCGCCTCAACCTTATTGATTTGAGGCTTAACCAAACCCCAACCAATGGTATACCCCAGGTATTTTGCCTCCTCCAACCCCATGGCACATTTCTTTGGGATGGCTGTGAGTCCCGCCTCCTTTAGCGAGTCGACTATCTCTTGCACCCTTAACAAATGAGTCTGCCAGTCTGGGCTGTGTATCACTACATCGTCCAAATAAGCCGCTGCGTATTGTCGATGAGATCTCAGTATTTTATCCATCATTTTTTGGAATGAGGCAGGGGCACCACGCAGACCAAATGGCATCCTCTTATACTGGAAAGACCCCTCGGGGGTAGAGAATGCCATCTTTTCTTTGGCTCTGTCTGTCAGGGGTATTTGCCAGTATCCCTTAGTCAGATCTAAAGTGGTTATGTATCGGGCCGTTCCTAGTCTGTCAATGAGATCATCTACCCGAGGCATCGGGTAAGCATCAAATTTGGACACACTATTCAACTTTCTGAAATCATTACAGAATCGTATGCTTCTGTCTGATTTTGGAACCAGCACAATCGGACTTGACCAACTACTATGGGACTCTTCGATTACCCCCAATTCCAACATTTTTTTTATTTCTGCTGAGACTGCTTTTCGTCTAGCTTCGGGTATTCTATACGGCTTTATATTTACAGGAACACCGGGTTCAGTAATTACATAGTTACATAGTTATATAGGCTGAAAAAAGACATGCGTCCATCGGGTTCAGCCTCTCCCACATAACCTACTGCTGTTGATCCAAAAGAAGCAAAAAACCCAGTCTGAAATATGCAACATACTGGGAAAAAATTCCTTCTTGACCCCAGAATGGCAGTCAGATTTCTCCTTGGATCAAGAAGCTTTTACCCACATATTAAATATTATAACCCTTAATATTCTGTGTCTGCAGGAAGTCATCCAGTCGTTTTTTAAAAGTCTGTACAGACTCTGACCCAACCACCTTAACAGGCAGAGAATTCTATCAGTAATGATGTCATGCTGAAGGATTGTGGTCAATCCAGGCATGTCAGAGAAAAAAAATCTTTATTTTTTCTCAGAAACTCTTTTACCTCGTTATGTTGAGAAACTGATAAGGTTTCAGCTATTGGGAACTCAGGTGTAGAGGGGCCTGTATCGTTTGGCAGGGTTGGGATAGCCACCAGGGCTTCTCTGTCCCTCCATGGCTTTAAGAGGTTGATGTGATAAATTAGCTCAGGTTTCCTTCTCCCTGGCTGGTGAACCTTATAGTTTACATCACCTATTTTTTCAATTATTTCATAGGGGCCTTGCCACTTTGCCAGGAATTTACTCTCTACTGTTGGGACTAGCACTAGGACTCTATCCCCAAGGTTAAAGCTACGTACTTTGGCACCCTGATTATAAACCCTCCTCTGTGCTTCCTGAGCTTGTTCCATATGTTCCCGCACCAGGTGCATGACAGCCGCAATTCTGTCCTGCATCATTGAGATATGCTCGATGACACTCTTATAGGGGGTTGTCTCACCCTGCCATGTTTCTTTGGCAATATCTAGAAGGCCCCTGGGATGTCTGCTGTACAAGAATTCAAAAGGGGAGTATCCTGTGGATGCCTGAGGAACCTCCCAGATTGCAAACATGAGATATGGCAATAAAAAATCCCAATTCTTCCCGTCTTTGTCCACTACCTTTTTTAACATGCTCTTAAGTGTCTTATTAAATCTCTCCACCAGTCTGTCAGTTTGGGGGTGGTAGACAGATATGCGCAAGTGAGAGATTTTGAACAGCCTACATAACTCCCGAGCTACTCTAGACATAAATGGCGTGCCCTGATCGGTTAAAATTTTCTTCGCAATACCCACACGACTAAATACCTGAACAAGCTCCTTTGCAATAGTTTTAGCTGAGGTATTTCGTAAGGGAATTGCCTCCGGATACCGCGTAGCATAATCCAGTATTACTAATATATATTGGTGCCCCCGGGCAGTCTTAACCACTGGACCCACCAGATCCATGCCAATTCTCTTTAAGGGTACCTCAATGATCGGTAAAGGTACCAGCGGACTACGAAAGTGGGGTGAGGGTGCCGAATACTGACACTCAGGGCATGACTCACAGTATTCCTTCACATCTGCATGTAAACCTGGCCAAAAGAACCTCTGGCTTATTCTCTCCTTGGTTTTCTCTATACCCAGGTGTCCACCCATTATGTGACCATGAGCAAGATCCAATACCATCCTGCGGTATGGTTTTGGGACTACTAATTGTTAGACCACATCCTCCCCTTGCTTTAACACCTGATAAAGTAAATCATTCTTTTGGATCATGTAGGGGAAAGACATTCTTACGTCGGGATCAATGGGTTTTCCATTTATCATTTTTATGTTTTCCCTGGCTCTAGTCAGTGTGGAGTCATTCATTTGTTCTGTACGGAAATCATCCTTCCTGACTTCTAAGTCAGGCATATTATTTAATCCACTTTCGGTACTAGAGCCAGGTACAACCTCTTGTTCATTATTCACACTCTCTGGGTTAGGTTCTACATCCTCCTGTTCCCCAGCCTTCACAGAAAGGGGGAAAGGCATAACCCCTTCATTAGAAACACCCACAATATTCTCTTCCATGTTATGATCAAAAGGTTCTGGACTAAGTTCCCTTGATTCACCTGTAGGGGGAGCACCATCCACCTGAACCTTTTTTTCTCCCAAAGTCTCCAAAACTGGGAAAAATCCCTCCCCACTATAGCTTCATGAAGCAGGGAGGGTACTACACCCACAGACTGTGTCACAGAGCCCCATGGAGTACCAATCTCCACTACAGTGGTCTGGTAATCACGTGTGTCCCCATGTAAACAAATAACCCCAATAGTACTAGGGTGGTACTTGTTGAGGCTGATAAAGTCAGCTCGGACCAGAGTTACCACACTACCAGAATCTAGCAGAGCTGTAGCTGGCTTTCCATCAATGGAAAGAACACACATTTGCCTCTCAATTTGTTCCTGACATGATGCAGTACAAACCACTTGTGCAAAGAAAGACATGCGTTTCCCCATCTTAGCATTATCACATTGCATAGGTTCATCAGTAAGTGGACAATTAGCAGCAATATGTCCTAAACCATAGCAGCGAAAGCATTTTATAGGCTCTGCACCCAGTCCTGTATATGGCCTCATGGTCCTTCCTGAGCTACCAGGCCGGTTTTTAGGTCCAGAGCCTGTAGTCTCTTCACCTTTAGCAAAGGTCTTAGAAGTCTCTCCCGTGCCCTTAACCCCTGGAAAAGGCTTACCAGGTCCTCTGGGCAGGTGTCCTCTGGGTGAGACAGGACGCTCCAGCACGGGGCTATTTAGCAAGTCTGTTGCTGTGGTGTATCACTCGACCATGTCCACAAGCTGGGTAGCCGTTTTGGGATCTCCATGGCTGACCCATTTCCTTAGGGAGGTAGGAAGAGCCCGTAAGTAATGGTCCATCACCACACGCTCCACTATCTCCGACGGCGACAATGTCTCAGGTTGGAGCCATTTCCTGGTAAGGTGTATAAGGTCAAACATTTGGGACCTTGGGGGCTTGTCAGCCTTATAGTTCCACCGATACACCCGCTGGGCATGAACAGCAATAGTAACACCTAGTCTTGCTAGGATTTCAGCTTTAAGTACATCATCTTTTGCAGGTAATGGCTGGCACGCGTCACCTTTTGCTCCACAGGCGTTGAAGCCACAGAGTTACGCTTTAATTCCAGGAGGCTTTGAGCCACCTCCTTCAGTACCGCTCGATCTGCTCGCTGGGCATCCCTGTCAGCTCGCTGGGCATCCCTGTCAGCTCGCTGGGCATCCCGGTCAGCTCGCTGGGACTCCAACATCTGCCGCTGAGCCTCTGCAAACTGGGGATTTGTCTCCTGCTGTACCGCCGTGGCCTGAAGCAAGGCTTTTACTACGTCCTCCATCCTGCAACTTGCACAGGGAAAGTGCCCGCAATCTCACACCATATGTGGAGGTAAAGCTCAAATGGAGGCTACCTTTGCTGGGAAAAAGGTAGTCCAGGCGAAATAAAGTTCTTTTAAACCTGTCCAGCAGACAGTATTTTATTTAAAAGGTCGCAATAAAACAGAAATGAAAACAGAAAATAAACCCTTGCCGCTCAGGCTCTTACTAAACAGTTAGATTCCCTATCTAACAAATGGTGAGCTAACCTCAGCCACCTTAAACGACCAAAATTACTGTAAGCAACCTTTTTACACACCTTGCAGCTCCCTCAGAAGGCTTTCTGAGTCCCAGGCCAGAGCAACTTCCTGGTTTAGCCTCCCCTCTTTTATCTCCCCTGATTAAACACCAATCAAGTAATTTACCCTGGGGAGAGATGCAAAACCTGGAAATCCAGACACTACATGCAGCCTGAAAACCTGGTCTGGATTTACTACTTCTGCATATATGACAGAAACCGAGGGGAAAGGTATCGCCCCTCAATGACCTTCCCTTTCCTTATGTCACAATATTCATAAATCTGGCAGAAACAATCTGGATTAATTTAGTTGTGCAAATGTAAGCTTAAACAGATTGTACAGTTACTGCTGCAGCACTTCCTCATTGACAGCAGACCACGTGACTTTTTGAGGCTTAAGATGGCTGCCAGCCATGCGGTCACTTATTACCTATGTTTATAAGATCATACAGACTATACAAATAATAAGGTTTGATCAAGTATTACAAAGTGAAGCAAATATCAACGAGCATATTCTAGCTAAAAATGCAAATCACTACAATGGGTAAATTAGCACGTATTTAACCGAATAGATTACACACACACACATATAGTATAATGTCAAAATAGAGACAAATTCACCGAATTAATACACTTAATACTCATCCACTCCCAGGCTTTCTTATGATGATGGTACGAATGGGAAAGATGTGGGAGTTGCTGCTCATGTTTCCTCCATTTCGGACATAAGTCTATCCTCTCCCTCAATAAAGACAAAGTTAGCGTTCTGAAATAATTATTTACTCAACTGTAGCAAGTGCGCAAAAAAGATTGTACATTACTGCTGTGTCACTTCAGAAATTGCCTCAATTAGTATAGTGAACTTAAATACAGTATACAAATTTATTTATTCATCAACTTATTGCTTAGCTCTTGGGGTTACTTTATTTATTTCAAATACACACAGGTGAGACAACCCTCTCCCTTCCAGAATACATTACAGGCTCCAGCCACTGGACAATAGAAAAGATCCAGCCACTGGACAATAGAAAAAACAGTCAACACAATGGAATGTTTACCCATGCGTCCTCTCTGAACAGTGTGCTTAGGGATACACAGGATGATAGAGTGCAAGCTCTTGAGCAAGGGGCCTCCCCTACTGTTTAATGAGTGCAAAATATAACAATTTATAACTGTAACATAGAGATACACACTTTAACAACAGCATAGCACATCACACACACTCTACATTATATACCGAGACAATAAACTGTAAATCAAAATACTTGCAAATAAACATTGGGGCGGCCGTTTCATCACAGGTTGCTTTGTATGCTTTCGGCCTGTTCAGTACAAAAATGACTGCAGCTCATTAAAATGTATCTATTTTGGAGTGCTATTTGGTGCTAGAACACCCACTATTCATGTGTGTGATTCTTAAAATTGACCGTCAGTCATTTGCTAGAGTGAGCACTTTAACTATAAGGCACAGCAATCCTCAGACAGACACAGGCAAAATTACTGATCCCAAATGCACCTAATAACATACAAAACAACAAATCACTGAATTCTGGCCGAGTTATACCAGAACAATTAACCTATTCATAATTACTATCACGCAGATAGTACACAAAATTAACAAGGGAATACAGTATTGCAAAGTGTAACGAATATCAAAAAGCATCTACTAAATAAAACCTACAAATCAATACAATGGAAAAACCTGCCCCTATTTATCCAAGTAATAATATAACTAGGAATATATATACTTAGCAGACTATAATAATAGGGAATATATATCAGATTGATACAGCCAGTAATACTTATCCAGTCGTTGGTTTTCATATGATGATGGTGATGGTAAAATTAAATTAGCTGTCCAGAAAGGACAGAAAGAAAAAAGGTTAGACTGATTTTTCTGTCCCTTGCTTTCCCTTCTTTATTACCCCTGCCCCTCCCCTTTCTGTTATCTGCCCCCGAGACCCAATCCCAGCGATAATCCTAAAACAAAAGGGGAACCAATTATAACTCCTCCCAACTTTCCACTTTTTCTGAAACAAGGAAATTGCTTAAGCTTCTTCGCTCCCATTCAGTCTCTCGTCAGTACTAAACATTGGATGACAGCGGCCCTTCATATGTAACAGTTAAACGTTGGGTGACAGCAGCCCTTCATATGTAACAGCTAAACGTTGAGTGACAGCAACCCTTCATATGTAACAGCTAAACGTTGGGTGACAGTGACCCTTCATATGTAACAGTTAAACGTTGGGTGACAGTGACCCTTCATATGTAACAGTTAAACGTTGAGTGATAGCAGCCCTTCTTATGTAACAGTTAAACGTTGGGTGACGGCGGCCCTTCTTATGTAACAGTTAAACGTTGGGTGACAGTGACCCTTCATATGTAACAGTTAAATGTTGGGTGACAGTGACCCTTCATATGTAACAGTTAAATGTTGGGTGACAGTGGCCCCTTCATATGTAACAGTTAAATGTTGGGTGACAGTGACCCTTCATATGTAACAGTTAAACGTTGGGTGACTGTGGCCCTTCTTATGTAACAGTTAAACGTTGGGTGATGGCGGCCCTTCTTATGTAACAGTTAAACGTTGGGTGACAGTGACCCTTCATATGTAACAGTTAAATGTTGGGTGACAGTGACCCTTCATATGTAACAGTTAAATGTTGGGTGACAGTGGCCCCTTCATATGTAACAGTTAAACGTTGGGTGACAGTGACCCTTCATATGTAACAGTTAAATGTTGGGTGACAGTGACCCTTCGTATGTAACAGTTAAACGTTGGGTGACAGCGGCCCTTCTTATGTAACAGTTAAATGTTTCATCATGGATCTGCTTCGCACCTTTCCCTTGGAGATACAGGAACTTGGTTATGGTCCCATGCTCTTCCACATTGAACTTTTCTGGAGATCCCACAATGTTCACTTTGGACCAAAATAAAAGATAAGATAAAATCATAGGTATTTGCTTTTCGCACCATTTAATATAGACAAATAGGCCAGAACACCCTGCCATTTACAGCTTCCTAACTCAATGGATTCTGGGAAAGTCTCCATACTTATCAGCACCACCTCGTAGTTGTGTTTGTGTGTGTGTCAGGCTGTAGTATATCATAGCTGGGTTTGTGTGTGTCAGAGTGTAGTTGTGTATGTGTGTATGAGGCTCTAGTAGTGTGTAGTTGTGTATGAGACTGTAGCAGTGTGTAGTTGTGTATGTGTGTTTGAAGCTGTAGCAGTGTGTAGTTGTGTATGTGTGTATGAGGCTGTAGCAGTGTGTAGTTGTGTATGTGTGTATGAGGCCGCAGTAGTGTGTAGTGGTGTATGTGTGTATGAGGCTGTAGCAGTGTGTAGTTTTGTATGTGTGTATGAAGCTGTAGCAGTGTGTAGTTGTGTATGTGTATATGAGGCTGTAGCAGAGTGTAGTTGTGTATGTGTGTATGAAGCTGTAGTAGTGTGTAGTTGTGTATGAGGCTGTAGCAGTGTGTAGTTGTGTATGTGTGTATGAGGCTGTAGCAGTGTGTAGTTGTGTATGTATGTGTGAGGCTGTAGTAGTGTATAGTTTTGTATGTGTGTATGAAGCTGTAGCAGTGTGTAGTTGTGTATGTGTGTATGTGGCTGTAGTGGTGTGTAGTTGTGTATGAGGCTGTAGTAGTGTGTAGTTTTGTATGTGTGTTATTAAGCTGTAGCAGTGCGTAGTTGTGTATGTGTGTATGAGGCTGTAACAGTGTGTAGTTGTAGTTGTGTATGTGTGTGTGAGGAAGTGTGTAGTTGTGTATGTGTGTATGGGGCAGTGTGTAGTTGTATATGTGTGTGTGAGGCTGTAGCAGTGTGTAGTTGTGTATAAGGCAGTATGTAGTTGTGTATGTGTGTATCAGGCTGTAGCAGTGTGTAGTTGTGTATGTGTGTATAAGGCAGTGTGTAGTTGTGTATGTGTGTATGGGGCAGTGTGTAGTTGTGTATGTGTGTATCAGGCTGTTGCAGTGTGTAGTTGTGTATGTGTGTATGGGGCAGTGTGTAATTGTGTGTGTGTATGAGGCAGTATGTAGTTGTGTATGTGTGTATGAAGCTGTATCAGTGTGTAGTTGTGTATGAGGCTGTAGCAGTGTGTAGGTTTGAATGTGTGTATGAAGCTATAGCGGTGTGTAGTTGTGTATGTGTGTATGAAGCTGTAGTAGTGTGTAGTTGTGTATGTGTGTATGAGGCTGTAGTAGTGTGTAGTTGTGTATGTGTGTATGAAGCTGTAACAGTGTGTAGTTGTGTATGTGTGTGTGAGGAAGTTTGTAGTTGTTTATGTGTGTATGGGGCAGTGTGTAGTTGTATATGTGTGTGTGAGGCTGTAGCAGTGTGTAGTTGTGTATAAGGTAGTGTGTAGTTGTGTATGTGTGTATGGGGCAGTGTGTAGTTGTGTATGTATGTATCAGGCTGTAGCAGTGTGTAGTTGTGTATGTGTGTATAAGGCAGTGTGTAGTTGTGTATGTGTAAACTAAAAAGTGTGTATAAATATATACACTACACAGTGTGGGCGCCTATTACTGAGTGATCAGTTAAAGTGCTAGGTGTGGTGCTAATAAATAGTCAAATGCTGCCTATAGTATGGTAAAAACACATAAAAAACAACCAAAATATGTGTCAAGATATAGATAAAAGGTGGAAAACCATACGGCGCATCTAGTGCAATTAATAGAATAATAAGTCAATGGATGTATAAAATCCATAAAATTATTGATGTGAAATTCATAAAAAATATAAAATACTAAAAAAGTTGAAAAAATGTTAATTGAAACATCATTTAAAGTGCATAGAATAAAGTCCAGGTCTAAAGTCAAATGTGCAAGAAAATGTGCTCAAATATATAGTAGTTCAGTTACTCAAAAAAATGCTGATGAGGGATGATGTGCTGATCTTCTCTAAAGTGCTGGTGTCGAATCCTTTTATTCGTCAGTGTTCCTCAAGGAAAACATGTCACAGAAAAATAATAGTGCAGACGGTCAGGACAGGATTGCTCGAATTATTGAGGTCAAAGTCTGTACCACTCACATTTGTGGGAGCCTGCAAGATCCCGGCTCAAGAAAAACAGCCTGTAGCCAAATATAGGGTGGCACTTCCCTTCTTTCTGTCGTGGTAGATACTAGATAAAACAAAAAGAATCGGGAGATGGCACTCCCATAGCGTAACACTGTGTGTATATAGAAATGTGAAAAGGAAGAGTAGATCACACTCACCGATTCTGGAGCCTCGCAGTGTTAGGCTCAATGTATATAGCCCTGGGCTCTCTTAAGGGTGGAAACCCAAACCTCTTTATCTCAGCGGCAGTGGATCCAAGTATCCAAGGAAAAAAGGTCGGAGAAAGGTGGCGAATGTGGAATTGTAAAACAATATATTTATTGATAACAAATAAAATCTAGGACAAGGTCTACCGAGACGCGTTTCGGCTTAAAAAAGCCTTCCTCAGTCGGTATAGAAGTTTGGTAATGTCCATAAAAAATCAATATAAAAATGTAAAATAAAAGTGTCCTCTTTTATAGTGCATCAGAGTAATGTCACTTCCGGCCACGCTGGCAGGGTGTTCACTTCCTACTTCCGGTCAGTCGACTTCCGATCGTTCGGATTTACCCAGTAATGCTTTGCGGTAAATACGAAATTTCAACGAAAACAATACGACAAATGGCCGATCGTAATAGCTATGGATACTTTAAATCGATTATAATCCGAAAACTGTTAGAAACGAGTAATGGGCAAAGATTTGGGTTACATGAAATTCGAAAATAAGAAAATCGAGCAATATTTTTCTTCGTATAGTTGACTGTCAGTAAATCGGAAGTAAACAAGAAGATTTGCCCAGTAAGGTCTTGTGGCAACTTCCGGTTTCAATTATATGGTCAAACATAGATCTTAATTTTCACACGAAAAAATGTACATTTTCAATGAAAATACGGCAAATGGTCGATCGCAATGCTTGTGGATCCGAAAAAATATTAGAAATGAATAATGGACGAACATATGGCTTATAAAATACGAAAATAAAGGATCGAGCGGAAATAGGAAAGTTTACCCAGTAAGACCTTGCGACCGCTTTCGGTTTTGATTTTCAAACATTAGTCTCAATTTTCGTATATGGTAATAGTATCGATTGAAATCCGAACGATACACGAACGAAAATGTAATATATACGAATCTCGGAGAAAGGAAGCAGGCAACATTTCTGCTTCATATATTCTTGACTTGGAGCAACAAAAAATGCTATAAGGGAGATTTTACCCAGGATGGCCTTGCGGCATGTATCAATTTTAAAACTTGGTTTTCTTACATTCGACCTATCGGATCAATTAGTACCCGAACGAGTGAGAAAGGATTAATGGATTAATAAACGAAAATAAGATATATAAGAAATATCATAAAAAATTAGGGCTTAAAAATTAAATTAAAAAATAAAAAAATTAAAGAAAAATTATTTTTTTTTTAATTAAAAATTGAACAGCATTTATGCTTCATATAGTCTAACGGTTAATAAACGAGTAAATGTGATCTATTTATCTGATGGGGCCTTGCTGCAAATTTGAGTTGCGTTAAAACAACAGCTGTGGGGAACAGAATAAAAAGTAAAGGGCCAATTAATGAAAATATTAATATGGACGAGGATACTAGGACAATAGTGATATATGCCATAAGCTAAAATGGGGAACCAAATGGAAGACTATTAAGAGTCAGTTGTAAAATAAGGAGCGGAGGTAGTGATCTATTAATAGCAATCGTTAAGAGATAGCAGCCTGATATTAAAATAGGGAGGGGGGGTGAACTAAAAATAGAAAAGGCTAATCGTTAAGGAAATGGCACAGCTCAAAGTCTGCATTTAATCCATGGGGCTGAAGTGTGTTCATTAAAAAAATCCACCTCATTTCTTCTTTTCCTAGTCGTGTTTCCAGACTTCCTCCTCTCCAGAAAGGTTCTAACTTTTGAACTGCCATAAACAGGAGGCCCTCTGGATTCTGGCCATGTTTTAGTTTGAAGTGTAATGATACGCTATGCTTGTCAAACCCTTTTTTTATATTTCTTATGTGCTCCTGTATGCGTATGTTGAGAGGTCGTGTGGTGCGTCCCACATATTTGAGTCCACAAGGGCAAGTCAGAACATATATAACGTTTCTAGAGAAGCATGTCATTATTCCTTTGAGTTTCATTTTCTTACCATTCCTTTCAATTTCTGATATTATTTGTTTTCTGCTTTTGGTGTTTCTACAATTTAAGCAATTTCCACATTGGTGGAAACCCGCTTGTATCCCAAAGTAGTTGATCGTTTTCTTATTTCCCACTTTATGTGTGAGTTCCATCTTTAGGTTTTTCACCCCCCTACATATGATACGTGGTATTGCTGGAAGAATGCCACCCAATATGGGGTCTCTTTGTAAGAGCGGCCAATGTTTCTTGATGCTCTTTCTGATTTCCTTATTAAGGGGATTATATGAGAATATAAACGGTATACTCTCCATAGGGTTCAATGCTGGATTCTTTTTCTTCTTCTTCAATAGATCCAGTCTCTCCATTTGTCTAACCTCCACTCTAGTGTCTTCCAGGGTTTGCATACTGTATCCTTTCTCGACAAAATCTGAGCGTAATTTTGTTGACTGAGTGTCAAAATCCGAGATATTCGTACAATTTCTTTTCATCCGTAAAAATTGTCCTTTCGGAACGGCATTCAGCCACTGAGGTAGGTGGCAACTCCTACGTTCTATAAAACTATTGCAATCGACGTCTTTAAAATAGGTCCTGGTCTTAATTGTATCATTCTCGTCAAATATTTTCAAATCTAGGAAGATAACTTCAGTTTTACTCCAATTAGAGGTCAAAATAATGCCTCTATCATTGGTAGCTAAGAAGTCCAAGAATAATCGCAAATCTTCTTCTCCCCCTCTCCATATAAAAAATATATCGTTGATGTATCGGCGATAAAGAACTAAATTCGTTCTCCAGTTAGATAAAAAGGAATTTTCCCAGTAGGCCATAAAAAGATTTGCAAAACTAGGGGCAAATCTTGTCCCCATCGCTGTGCCGGATATTTGTAGGTAAAACTCTTCCAAAAACCAAAAATAATTGTGTTCAAGTATCAGATGTATGCCTTTGAGAATGAAGTCCACTTGTTCAGGCTGAAGCTTATTGTCTCTCTTTATAAAAAATTGGGCAGCTTCTATCCCTCTATTGTGTGGGATGATAGTGTAGAGTGACTGAACATCACTAGTAACTAGTATGTCGCCATCCTTCCAATCCACGTCTGTCAAAATGTTGATCATCTCAATGGTATCCTTCAAGTAGGTCTCAGTAGTTGTGACATAAGGTTGTAACTGTTTGTCAAGGTATTCTGAGAGCCTACTAGAGATGGATCCTATACCAGAGATGATTGGCCTGCCTGGTGGTTTCTCCAAATTTTTGTGTATCTTAGGCAAGAAGTAAAAAATAGGAATTTTTGGATGGTCAATCTTTAAATACTTAAGTTCATTATTATTCAAAATACCAAGTAAATGGCCCTGATCCAGATATTCGTGAAATATACGTTTGAAATCCATCGAAGGGTCCTTCTCTAGATGTCTGTAGGTGGTTACATCTCCCAAGATGCGCATGGCTTCATTCTTATAGTAATCAGCCGTCATAATGACTATTCCTCCACCCTTATCTGCAGGCTTAATTACGATGTCGTCATCCTGCATAAGTTCACGTAATGCTTTTCGTTCCTGGTGTGTCAAATTATCCCAGCTTTTTTTATGTTCCATTTTTTCCAAATCTGATAGGACCATCTGCTCAAAAGTAGTGATTTCTGAGGAGATCATAGATTTTGGAAAAAAGGTGGATTTCTCCTTCAGATTAGTATGTGTATATAAATGGATAGTCTCATTCCTTTCAATCGGATTTTTTAAAAATTATTTTTTCAGACATAAGTTTTTTTTAAACTTCTGTAGATCGATAAACATACTGAATTTGTCTAGTTTGTTCGTGGGAGCAAACTTCATGCCCTTTCGTAGAATATGGTTCTGATGGGTAGAGAGGACTTTATTGGTTAGGTTATATACCCCTCCATTCGACCATACTTTCTCCTTCCGTTTAGTTCTCCGTCTTCCAGCTCTGCATCCTCTTCTTCCAGGAAGTCTTCCGCCCCTGGTGACCACCCTCTTTTTAAAGAGAGGTTTTTCCTTTGTAGCCGATAATTGGATGACTGAAAAACCTCCTCTTTTTTGTTGTCCTGAGCTAGGGGTTGAAACCGATTATAGGAATAAATATCCTGATTCCCATAATGAGATGTAGGGTCTCCCCTTCTTGTGTTTCTACTTCCATTGTGCTGGGACTTCCTATAGGGGACTGTGGTATATCCATAGGAGGGATAATAGTCCCTATGGTGGAATGGTCTGGACCCTTGTTGGGGTCTAGGTCTGGAACTTCTTACATTTTCGAAGGGGCCTCGTCTTGGTTCGGGATATCTTGAATTCGAAGGCTGATGTCCGGCTGGGTCTCTCCAAGTAGGATTCATTGGATGAGCTGATTCTATATTTGATCTCCGTGGAGTCAATGGGGTGTCATCTCCTGATTTAAAAGGTGATCTTTGTCTTCTTCGAAAATCGTTTCTCGACTGCATATGGCAGGTAGTAGTTTTGTATTGGGATAGTGAATTTCTAGTGTCAAAATACACCGAGGGTGGATCTTGTTTCCCTATTTGCCAAACGTTTCCACGCTGATAATCTGTCAGATCTCTGTGATATTTTTTCTTTTTCTGTTCTTTTATCTCGTTATCTAGCAAACCTAAATCTATCTCTAATTTATCGAAAAAGGGTTTCATTTCCTGTTCGGTCAAGGTGGTATTTAGTTCAGTATGGGTGCTTTCAATATTATGGTTTAGTTCTTTCAAACGTTCATTTCTTCTATCGACAATTAGTCGCATACTATGCAATGAGAAGCCCTCAAGCATGGTAGCCCATCTTTCAAGGAAGACTACGTCGTCCTTATCGCAGGCTGGATTCTTATTAAACCTTAAACCACTAGGGACCATTTTATCTTTTATATATTTTTCTAGAGAGATAACCTCCCATTTATCCCTGATCTCTTTCCTCAGGTCTTTCTCTAGTTGTCGCATCATTTGGACTTTATCCATAGATATGTTGTTACTGACAGAATTACTGTCCTCAAAAGTGTTGCCATCATCTATGCAGAATTTCTTACGGAATTCCATCCTGAATGGGCTGCCCAAGGACACTGAAGGTTTATTTTAACAGAAGGATAAACTAAAAAGTGTGTATATATATACACTACACAGTGTGGGCGCCTATTACTGAGTGATCAGTTAAAGTGCTAGGTGTGGTGCTAATAAATAGTCAAATGCTGCCTATAGTATGGTAAAACACATAAAAAACAACCAAAATATGTGTCAAGATATAGATAAAAGGCGGAAAACCATACGGCGCATCTAGTGCAATTAATAGATTAAAAAGTCAATGGATGTATAAAATCCATAAAATTATTAATATTTTCATTAATTGGCCCTTTACTTTTTATTCTGTTCCCCACAGCTGTTGTTTTAACGCAACTCAAATTTGCAGCAAGGCCCCATCAGATAAATAGATCACATTTACTCGTTTATTAACCGTTAGACTATATGAAGCATAAATGCTGTTCAATTTTTAATTAAAAAAAAAATAAAAAAAATATTTTTTAATTTAATTTTTAAGCCCTAATTTTTTGTGATATTTCTTATATATCTTATTTTCGTTTATTAATCCATTAATCCTTTCTCACTCGTTCGGGTACTAATTGATCCGATAGGTCGAATGTAAGAAAACCAAGTTTTAAAATTGATACATGCCGCAAGGCCATACTGGGTAAAATCTCCCTTATAGCATTTTTTGTTCCTCCAAGTCAAGAATATATGAAGCAGAAATGTTGCCTGCTTCCTTTCTCCGAGATTCGTATATATTACATTTTCGTTCGTATATCGTTCGGATTTCAATCGATACTATTACCATATCCGAAAATTAAGACTTATGTTTGACTATGGTATATGTATGGACGAAAATCAAAACCGGAAGTTGCCACAAGACCTTACTGGGCAAATCTTCTTGTTTACTTCCGATTTACTGACAGTCAACTATACGAAGAAAAATATTGCTCGATTTTCTTATTTTCGAATTTCATGTAACCCAAATCTTTGCCCATTACTCGTTTCTAACAGTTTTCGGATTATAATCGATTTAAAGTATCCATAGCTATTACGATCGGCCATTTGTCGTATTGTTTTCGTTGAAATTTCGTATTTACCGCAAAGCATTACTGGGTAAATCCGAACGATCGGAAGTCGACTGACTGGAAGTAGGAAGTGAACATTCTGCCAGCGTGGCCGGAAGTGACATTACTCTGATGCACTATAAAAGAGGACACTTTTATTTTACATTTTTATATTGATTTTTATGGACATTACCAAGTTTTTATAACGACTGAGGAAGGCTTTTTTAAGCCGAAACGCGTCTCGGTAGACCTTGTCCTAGATTTTATTTGTTATCAATAAATATATTGTTTTACAATTCCACATTCGCCACCTTTCTCCGACCTTTTTTCCTTGGATACTTGGATCCACTGCCGCCGAGATAAAGAGGTTTGGGTTTCCACCTTTAAGAGAGCCCAGGGCTATATACATTGAGCCTAACACTGCGAGGCTCCAGAATCGGTGAGTGTGATCTACTCTTCCTTTTTCACATTTCTATATACACACAGTGTTACGCTATGGGAGTGCCATCTCCCGATTCTTTTTGTTTTATCTAGTATCTACTACGACAGAAAGAAGGGAAGTGCCACCCTATATTTGGCTACAGGCTGTTTTTCTTGAGTCGGGATCTTGCTGGCTCCCACAAATGTGAGTGGTACAGACTTTGACCTCAATAATTCGAGCAATCCTGTCCTGACCGTCTGCACTATTATTTTTCTGTGACATGTTTTCCTTGAGGAACACTGACGAATAAAAGGATTCGACACCAGCACTTTAGAGAAGATCAGCACATCATCCCTCATCATCATTTTTTTGAGTAACTGAACTACTATATATTTGAGCACATTTTCTTGCACATTTGACTTTAGACCTGGACTTTATTCTATGCACTTTAAATGATGTTTCAATTAACATTTTTTCAACTTTTTTTGTATTTTATATTTTTTATGAATTTCACATCAATAATTTTATGGATTTTATACATCCATTGACTTATTAATCTATTAATTGCACTAGTTGTGTATGTGTGTATGGGGCAGTGTGTAGTTGTGTATGTGTGTATCAGGCAGTGTGTAGTTGTGTATGTGTGTATGGGGCAGTGTGTAGTTGTGTATGTGTGTATGGGGCAGTGTGTAGTTGTGTATGTGTGTATCAGGCAGTGTGTAGTTGTGTATGTGTGTATGAGGCAGTGTGTAGTTGTGTATGTGTGTATGGGCCAGTGTGTAGTTGTGTATGTGTGTATCAGGCTGTAGCAGTGTGTAGTTGTGTATGTGTGTATGGGGCAGTGTGTAGTTGTGTATGTGTGTATGAGGCAGTGTGTATGTGTGTATGAGGCAGTGTGTAGTTGTGTATGTGTGTATGAGGCTGTAGCAGTGTGTAGTTGTGTATGTGTGTATGGGGTAGTGTGTAGTTGTGTATGAGGCAGTGTGTAGTTGTGTATGTGTGTATGAGGCTGTAGCAGTGTGTAGTTGTGTATGTGTGTATGGGGCAGTGTGTATGTGTGTATGGGGCAGTGTGTAGTTGTGTATGTGTGTATGAGGCAGTGTGTAGTTGTGTATGTGTGTATGGGGCAGTGTGTAGTTGTGTATGTGTGTATGGGGCAGTGTGTAGTTGTGTATGTGTGTATGAGACAGTGTGTAGTTGTGTATGTGTGTATGAGGCTGTAGGATTTAGGGGTTCATACAGTGGGGAGATGGATTCAGTAGGTTGCACCATTCGGCAGGGAGAGCTCATTGTAAAGCACAGAATTCTTTGCTTCTCGTTTCTCCTGCAGACGCCAAATCCTGCAGTGACTGTAGCGGAACCAATGCAGTTTGTGCTCAGAAGAACAACTACGTGGTGTGTTCCTGTAAAAGCGGAATGATAGGAAACGGTCTGACCTGCACAAAGGTAGTGTCCTGCAATAGTAACCAGTGCTGCCCCAGGGGCTACGTCTGGGACCAAGCCGGTAAGCCCTGTGTGGACATTGACGAGTGCAATTCCCTGTCACTGAATAAGTGCAGCCCTTCAGGCACCTGCCAGAACTTGAAAGGTGTCTACCTGTGCAATAACATCAACAAAGCGCCCTGTCTGTCGGATTCCTGTCCAGACGACCTGGACTGCCTGACCATCAATGGAACTGCTCAGTGTGCTGACCCCTGCATCAACTACCTGCCACTGAACGGAGACTCCAGACTGTTCACCATTGATTCGACCGGCAGGTTCCTCACTGACCGATACAGCATTGGCTGGTACCGATACACTGGTAACATTGCGGTAAGCATGAAGGAGGGCTGTGTTGGTGCCCTGAAGTGCGGCTCCCTCGAGCCCTACAGTCTTGGTGGCCCTCACCCTGCTATCGGGGAGGGGGTGAAGATGGTGCCTCTTCTAATTAATGGCCTTAATGGCTGTTTAAACGGATCCTCCATTCCCGTCAAAGCTTGTCCAGATGGATTCTACGTCTACAAGCTCACTGGGATGTTAAAGTCTGATGTTTACTGTACAGGTGAGTGTGAGTTCTCTGTGTGACACAGTAAGGGTGGGTGAGGGGTTACTATACATCATGTCTACTGACTCTTCCTGCGAGTCTCTGCCATCTTGTCTGTCACCGGTGGAGGGTATGAGCCTCGGGTTAACACGAATGAGGGAGAAATGTCCATCATAGAATCCATCCAAAGGGTTTACTCCTAGGAGGACATGTTCCATGACGCCGGCAGGTTCCTCTTCATTTATGTTAATCCCGTGTCTCTCACCTGAGCATTCTCAGCTGGATTCAGCGCCGGCATGAACGTTAAACATGGCTTTACGTGATTATTCAAACTGAAATCTGGATTAATCCGTATTAAGACCTGGCTTGATTAATGGTAATATCATGCGGCGTGAGATGTGACCTTCTGTAAAACGCGCTCAGGGATGTGTCTGTCCTGAGAAGTAGGAGAGAAATGTTCCTCTGAGAGGAATGTGAAACATGCAGGGGTGGACTGACCAGTCGGGCAAATCGGACATGGACCGAAGGCCTGGTCCTGGCCAGGGCCTTGCCTGTTGGTAGTCGGCCCGACCTTTGAACTAACTCTATGCAGACGGGCAGTCATCATGTTTTGCAAAGGAAAATCCGTCCATGATCCATCCCTCGGATCATAGGGATTGCCTGGGGTCCGTCAAAGGAGGAGCGCACGGAGGCGCATGCGTGACAACATGTCATGTGGCTGATGATGGCGTCAATGTGCGCCGCCTACACAGAGCTCCCAGCACCTGGATTACATGTGTAGGGGGTGGGTCGGTGGGTGGGTCTTGCTCCTGCTTGCAGCCTGCAGTTTGCGAGGAGATCCTTGAGGGATTCTCGGACAGGCAGAGCCCTGGACCTTTTGCAGAACGCTTTTTTTTCTTTTGTTTCCTCTGTGTTGGACTGAGGATATATGATCCCTCTAGAGCCCGGCACGTTAAAAATTCACGTTTATACTGAAATGTTAAAGTCACAATACATGTGATCAGGTCTCACACACTAAGGGCCCTATTCCAAAGCTGGTGTAAACTTAACAACTCCATAGAGCAGTGGTTCCCAACCACGGTCCTCAAGTACCCCCAACAGGTCAGGTTTGCAGAATATGTGAAGCACAGCACAGGTGATATGATTTGCTGCTCAGTGATTGCAGGATTCAGAGTGCATTTCCCAAGGTAAAAATGAGGATAATCTGTGCCACTGGCGCCACCCTGTGGTGATGGCAAATAAACAACTTCAATGCAATCAAATAAAATACAATGCAAGTAAAATAGTGCAAATAGGATAAAAGAAAGTAATGTGACATTCACAGTCTTATCCTGTATACTCCAGCTTGTAAAAGTCTTAATAATCAGTGCAGGGAAGAGTAAAAAATAAAAGTCATACAGGGTTATCCAAAGAGATCCGAATGGCTGGAGAAAGGTAACCGAACACTGAAAATCAGCGTTCGCTTACCTTTCTTGGCCATTCAGCTATCCAGAGAGCAGGCAATTCGCCAAATCCCGGCGAATTGCCTGCACATACGGTGCCTGTTTGAGGGCAGTGAAATCCCCATGAAAAGCAATGCTTCGTCTATTCAGAGACACCGAACAGCAGTGAAAGGTTCCCCTAATGCCCTGCCATTCGGTGGTTTAATTCGGCAGGTTTATTCAGGAGAATCCCATAGACTTCAATGTTAAAAATATTCCCGTTTTAATTCAATATCTAATAAACTGTTGATTATAAAATTCTGCAATAAAGAGTCTATTTATAGATTTTTTTAGGATATTTTAAGCATTTTCCTGGATTTTTTTTTTTTTTACTTATTTTTTCTGTAACAGCCCTTTTTATTATCATTCATTGGATTTTATATGTAAATTTCAGACATTTTCGCTCAGTAGTTTCTTTGCAAACAGCGTTTCACTTCTCAAACATTCAAGAAAACAGTTTTCCTAATTCATTCACTGCATTCGTCTGCAGTGTCGGCTTTTTCCGTCAGCTTCGCTGTGTGTGATCGGCTCCTGCTCGGGTTTTTCCGGTGTTTCGGTGGGTTAATCCAGATGTTTTTGCGGGTTTTCAGCGTGCATTCGCCGGGTTTTGCGGTTCATTTTCGGCAGGTTTGCGGCGACCTTTCCCTGCAATTAGGGGACCCTGTGGTGCTTGCTGAATACACCGCAGGGTCGCCAAAATGGGATCGACAAAACAAACCGAATTGAAGAGAACGAAAAGTCACCGAATGTGCGGTGACTTTTCGATTCTCTTTCAATTACCCTGATACAGTATCTTGTATTTGTGAAGTTAGCTGCCTCTCCAGACCACTTGGTGGTATATCCCTTTAATACCTTGTAAATCAGTGTAGCGCTGCTTTAAAATTGTGCTTGCTGCATTTACTTGTTGTGGCCACCAGAGGGAGACAGGGGCAATATGGACTATGCTGGACACAAACGGAACTACAATTTCCATCGTACTTTGCGGTGGAGACAGGAAGTGGGTGGGAGAGAAAGGGAGGACATCCGCAGCCTCGTATGGAGGATAGCCAGTGTGAGCCAAGCAGCGAAAGGTGGAAGACGCACGTGAGACTGCCAGAGATTGTGACCAGGCCGGAGAGCAGGCGCTGCCTCACGGGTGCTGGGGATCAGGACAGTGACTTGCCAGAGACCTAACTACGCACCGCTGAGAGGTTCTGTACAGACACAAAGTTCCGGTTGGACCCTGAGTAAGGAGACCGCGATGATCCACTGGGAGTGCAGGTGGTAGGCCTTGATCGGGCAGCAGAAGAGATTGTCTAACAGATGGGTGAGAGGCCTTCCAGGCCACAGTTCCAATTTAACCAAGCACGCTGCATTATTGTCTAAATCTACAGGGCCCCAATGTGACTAGTCGAAGATTTGCTCATTCCATTCACTGGCCAGTTGAATACAGTACCCGGGTACACGAGATCATACACACACACACCTTTCTGAGACATTACTTTCGCGGGACTTACACTCCAGAACTGAAGGGGTTAAACTTTTCTTTTTGCCGCCGCGTGTTTTTCACGCATTACGAAATCCTGTCATTCATATACCGTATCTACATTATATATGCCGCTTTATTGGGATCAGTAAAGTATATAATCTATAAAATCCACAACAGTGCTGGTGTATATTTATTCCCTAGAGCGGTGAGACTAACCCGAGATTATTTCAGCGGCTCCTTCGGGGGTGAGCGCTACATCAGTATAAAAGAAAGATGTGCTGAAGCTTCTTGTTCTGTTAGTGGTTCCTTCTGCTGCTCCCTGTGGCACAGAAGTGTGGTTTCCTTACAGGGTTACCATCCTACGTATCCCTCAAAATATAAAATGACTCACATAGAGCAGTATTGTATAAAATGGAGTGCAAATAAAGGAGAAGAATGTCGTACTCCCATTTACTGGTGTCTTATCGATCAAACACCAGATTGATCACCCTCTCTTGTTCCTCACGCTGCATCAACTTGGCCTCAGTGACTGCTCTTTCCTGGTCTATTCCTATATCTTGCTTCACTCCTTCAGTGTCTCCTTTACTGGTGCCTCTTCACCACCATTTCCTCTTTCATTTGGGGTACCTCAAGGCTCTTTTCTGGGTCGCCTACTCTTCTCGATCTATACCACCTCTCTTGGCCACCCTCTTCCTACGGACTCCAATATCACCTCTCTGCTGACGACACCCAAATCTACCTTTCTTTACCCGATCTCTCTCCTCCTATCAGCTGTCTTCGACTGGATGACTTCCCGTTTCCTAAAGCTCGACCTCTCTATAACTGAACTTCTCGTCTTCCCTCCCTCTAAAACCTCCAATCCTGCCCGCATTTCCCTTCAGGTGAATGATGCCACCATAACTTCTACCTCTCAGGCTCGCTGCCTCGTGGTCCTCTTGGACTCTGATCTCTCCTTTACTCCTCACATTCAGTCTCTAACCAAAACTCGCTACTTCCACCTAAAAAAAATTACACGCATCCATCCCTGTCTTAATCAGGACTCTGCTAAAATGCTCATCCAAGCTCTTATTATCTCCCACCTTGACTACTGTAACCTCCTTCTCTCTGGCCTTAAGAGGTCCCAGATTCTGCCTCTGCAGGCTGTAATGAATACCTATGCCAGTCACCTCCCATACCTCTCACACCTCACCCCTTTGTCAATCACTGGCTCCTGTTTACTTACAAATCCAATTCACTATATTAGTCACGTACAAAGCTCTCCATGCTGCGCCGCTATCTACATCTCCTCCCTTATTAGCAGGTACATCCCGTCCCGCCCACTTCGCCCGGCCAATGATCTGATGCTATGAGTTCCTCGTAACCGCAACCCCCAACTAACGCCTTCAGGACTTCTCCCAAGCTTTTTCTATGGAACTCCGTCCCAGGCAACATTAGACTCTCCCCGTCTCTCAATCCTTCAAGAAGTCTCTGAAAACACATTACTTATCGGCTATCGGCTCACTCCATGATCCCCCACTGTTAATTTTTTGCTCCATACTCCCACACACTAAGGCTGGGGTCAAACTAGCGCATTTTTAACGTGCATTTAGGCGCACTTAATCACGGCCGCAGTAGCAGCAAATGACGCGCAATGACGGCCAATATACGAAGTACGGCTGCACAAAAGTCCGGCGCGCAACGCAAGTGGAAAGTGAACGCATTTTTTAGAGAACGCAGAACTGCTAGTACTGACGTACAGAGTGCGCTGCGTCCGCTAGCGGCGTGTTTGCGTGATTAGGAGATGTCAGACGCTGCTCATGTCCGGCCAACATAATGTCCAGACGCAAAAAGTGTTTTATTGACAATCTGTAAAAAATCACGCACGAAAATGCGCATCGTATGACCGCTATCGCGTATTCTGTGAAAAAATACATCAATGCGTTCGGACGCACCTTTTTACGAACAACGCAAAAAATGCGTTCGTTTGACCCTAGCCTAAATGTGTCACACCTCCCTCTTAGATTGTAAGCTCTTGAGCAGGGTCCTCCTTTCTTCTGTTCTGTGTGTGTAACGTGTATGTATATTCCTGATTCTGTCTCTTTCATTGTACAGCTCTACGGAACCTGTTGGTGCTTTATAAATACTTGTAACAGTAACTAACTCAACTAAGGCAACAGATTCTGCCTCGTCTTTTGATCTGAGCGCCGAGAAAAACAGTTTTTCATTCTTCTAAAAAAAAACTAAAAAAAAATCTGCCTCAAAACAAAAATTTATATAGTAATTTCGGCATGTTTCTTATTTTTGTTTGGGGGGGGGTAGGGGCGCTCCACATTTCTGTGCCTACAGGATCCTGAGGTGCAAATCCGGCCCTGCTTCCAGGCCGCAAGCTCTACACAACCTCGATCTCGTGAGATCATTCAACGCTGTGGCGTCATCGCGGAGGGAGTCTAGGAACTAATTGTTCCCAGTCTCATTCTGCTCCCGGGGAGAAGAAGCAACGGATCGTGACACCTTTTTTCGCCTTGGGATGAGACGCGAGTATCAGATTTTTAGGGGGTGTATTAAAAGAGTTTTCATTTGCAGAATCATTTAACACTAGCTTTTAGGAGGTGGAAAATTTGTCTATTTGTGTCCCGACAGTAAATTGCGCCAGCACTTTGTAATACCTCACTTTGCACTCCCCACGTTAAGTATAGGAGACACAAAGTACAGTAAGTTTGCACAAGCTGAGAGGCGCAAACTGATTCCACCCAGTGTAGCAACAATTATGGAATATTAATGAAAAAATGCTTTTTATGCTTTATTTCAGATGCAGCGAACGATACATATATTACCAATACAACTACTGTCCCTACAATGAAGTCCAGCACAGCAAACTCTACAGGTACCACTTGCATAGTGTTGGCTAATAATGAAGGACGGAAAATTTTAGTCAAAGGAGGGACATTAACTGATGCGAGGTTGTTAGTTACGTTAGTAAAGTAACAAACTGTGTGGGGAATTAATTCAAACACAAGTTGAATTGTACGTCTAATAGCACTGAACAATAATATTATAGGGGGCTCTACACTCTTAGGTAATCCCTAAAATTACCTTATATGTAAAACCAGGAAAAAGTGTACTCATCCACCTATTTTCAACATTCTGTTAAGTATAAGTTTAACACTATATCTCCCAGTCACTGCATGGATTTATGATCACCATAGTGTGTATACTCATAGTGTGTACTGCAACACATGTGTGCTCCACTCTTTCTCACTTTTTTCACGTTAGTAAAGTAGTCGGTGAGTCTGGCAGCAGTGAGTGGAGGGTTTTATGGACATCGTCACACACTGACTGTATGAGGGGCATCCGGAGACTCTAGGAAGGTGGAGATGAGGGACGAGACGTTTGTTTGGCAAGTGATAGAGCAAGACTGTATGAATGGAGCATGGATTTGTGATTGTGGGTCTCCACTACTTTAACTTATTGAATGATCACTCTTTAACCTGCCATATATATGGACTTATCTTTGACTGCAAATTACTGTCTGAAACTAGTATCATAATACCGTGGGAATAAAACTCAATCACAACACAAGGTGCAATGTTAGAATTCTATTAAAGGATTGCAAGCAAAGACAGTATTTATTGAAGGTAGATTGTCACACTGCGGCACTTTTTAGCGAATCATAGACAAACAACTCACAGGAGGAAACAATCATAATACAGCGGAAATCACATACAAGGCAATCATGAATATGTAATAAGGATCGCATCACAGCATTCCCAGAAATGAGGTAACATCCAGTACATGAAACATAACCTGCCAGTAGAGTTTGCCTGACATCTCTGAGGTGGGATTATTTTTGCATAGAGGTGTGCAAAATTAAGTTAGCCCCACCCCCTGTAAATACCTTTCAAAGCTCTCTGTACACAACCTACACAGATAAGAGACGAAGGAAAATTAACGCCTTTCTGTTCCTCCTTTGAGCACAGCTTCCAAAACTATCCCTCTAAGCAAGAGAAAAGAGGGCAATTTTAAAACGAATTTAGCCCCAGCCAGGGCTTGCACAATAGATACAGGGTGAACAATCACCAGGACAAAGAAAAGCTCCTACAGGGAGGAGAAAACCTTAGATCATTTTTATACTTGGGTACATTGAGGTAGCATATAGCAGGAAAGATGAGCATGAAGTACATCGGTACTTTTGTCAGTGGATTTTAAGGGATTTACCAATGTGGGATAGGAAGCCCTTTAGGAGTATAACTACTACATATAAAAACATAATGATGAACAAAAGACACTTATTCAAATTTAGATCTTCTTTCCCAGTGAGCTCAACCAATGCCAAATGCCTGATCAAAATACTGAATATCCACTAAATCCCATTTCCAAACTGGAAAATAATAACTTAAATGACCTTCTAAATTGGCAAAAATAAACATCTATCCAGTAACTAGCGTAAGTCATATCTTTATCTGTGTGTTTCCACATGCTCAGATTCACTCCACAAACCTCAAACACACACACCTACTCTCAGAAGATGCATTCTCATTCTCCTAACTCACCCTTCTCAGCCTCATCTAAGGGAGTTGACGTAGTTGCTTCCCATTGTAGGTGATTTGAGTCTCAGAATGGAGTCTTTATCCAGAGTGGACACACAGCAGTCAGGGAAGGGTGGCACACTAGCAGTATATGTCCATTCTGCACTGTGTAGACAGTCAGCTCTCAGCAACATCATACTAGAAGTTCATTAGCATTATCATAGTGATTGTCTCTGTCAAGGAAGGGAGAGGACCTGAGCCCCTACTGGAATTCTCTAGGTCGTCGTCTTTGTGCGTTGGCCGTGCATAAACTGTGGTCTGTTAGTATTGACTCAGGCATGGACACAAAATGTCCAAAATCCACTCCAGACTCAGTTTTTGAAGACTATCAGGCTTTCTAAGAACAATGATGATGATGGTGGTGCCAACATAGCAAATAAAAAATGTTTGCGGAGAGGCTGAGAGGGGACACTTGTACGGATTCATTCAACTTGCATACAGACACAAACCTGCAACAGAGACAAACAGGAACATGCTAATGTAACAAAAAGAAACACAGATAATATACATTAATAATTTTCCAAGGTGGCTAGTGGTCCACTCAAAAATCAAAACCCAAACCCCACTCGGGGTCATGCTCCTCATGCAGCCTTATTTTTTTGTATATAACCCACAGGGTCATAATAAATCTGACTCGGTTCATTAGAAAAAAAGTATGTACGCAACTCTGACCAAAGGATCAGCCAATGTGTGTCCCCCACCCATTTAACAGCAAAATATAGTTATAAATTCCTGTTCCGTGCTCAATTAAGCAAAACATTTCCAGTAAAATGAAAACTCATCTAATAATTCTCAAAATTTAGTCAAATCGAGATACATAAAACCCAATCAGCCAAATTATTCCAAGTGAAACCAAAATCTCCCCGTAATACCTTAATTTACACCTGATTTATTTAAAAATTTATACATCACACTGCAGATTACACATCACACTGTGACACTTTTCCGCAAAACATATACAGTTGTGTTCAAAATTATTCAACCCCACTGAAATTTGAGTGTTTTTGGCCAGTTTGACATTGATTTTGATCATTCAGTCATCTTGCTTACAATTAAATCAAAGAGGCACGTGTAGGTCAGACAAATATAACATAACATTTATAATGAAATAACCACAAATGTTCTTTTCTGTGCTCACATCCATTATCAGTTTTATTCAACCCCAAGTGACATTCAATCTTGGTACTTAGTACAACATCCTTTTACAGTTATAACAGCTTTTTAAACGTGAAGCATAGCTTGACACAAGTGTCTTGCAGCGATCTACGGGTATCTTTGCCTATTCATCATGGACAAAAGCCTCCAGTTCAGTCACATTCTTAGGCTTGCGCACTGCAACTGCTTTCTTTAAGTCCCACCAGAGGTTCTCAATCGGATTTAAGTCAGGTTGACTGCGATGGCCACTCCAAAATGTTCCATCCTTTAATCTGCAACCATGCTCTAGTGGACTTGGAGGTATGCTTGGGATCATTGTCCTGTTGAAAGGTCCAACGTCTCCCAAACCTCAGGTTTGTGACGGACTGCATTACATTGTCATCAATATCTCCTGGTACTGAAGAGAATTCATGGTACCTTGCACACGCTGAAGCTTCCCTGACCTGCAGAAGCAAAACAGCCCCAAAGCATGATTGACCCCCTGCCATGCTTCACAGTAGGCAAGGTGTTCTTTTCTTCATAGGCCTTGTTTTTTCCTCCTCCTCCAACATAGCGTTGATCCATGGGCCCAAACAGTTCTAATTTTGTTTCATCAGTCCACAGAACACTATCCCAAAACTTCTGTGGTTTGTGCACATGACTTTTGGCATACTGCAGTCGACTCTTCTTATTCTTTGGAGACAGCAAGGGGGTGCGCCTGGGAGTTCTGGCATGGAGGCCTTCATTACGCAGTGTGCGCCCGTATTGTCTGAGCTGAAACTTCAGTACCCACATCTGGACAAATCTTTTCTCATCCTCAGCAGTCACACGGGGACTTTTCTCCACTCTACGCTTCAGGTAGCGCACAGCAGTGGAAGTCAGCATCTTCTTTCTGCCACGACCAGGTAGCGTTTCAACAGTGCCCTTTGCCTTGAATTTGCAAATGATGCTTTCTATGGTCTCTCTTGGTATGTTTAACATCTTTGCAATCTTCTTATAGCCATTGCCCTTCCTGTGAAGAGTAATCACCTCTTCTCTTGTCTTCTGGACCATTCTCTTGACTTCACCATGTTTGTAACCACACCAGTAAATGTCTAGAAGGAGCTGAGTATCACAGTCATTTTAAAGCTGCCTAATTGGTGCTTATTATGCTTTATTGCTGCTCCGTGACATCCACAGTGTTTTCAATACCTTATTGAAAACACTTGAATGAACCTCTGTTCTTCAGAGTGGTAGTCTTTAAGGGGTTGAATAATTGTGTCAATGAAGAATTCACAAAAGAAACATTTACTACTGTATTACAAAACCAATTGATGTCATTTTAGTTGCATCTGGTTCTTTAAAAAGTCCTTGTAGGATTTCATTCTGAATACAATTACAAATGTCACTAAATTCCCTAAAACCCTTTACAGCATTGGGGGTTGAATCATTTTGAACACAACTGTACAAACAGCTCACAGGAGGCATGGATCATAATACAGTGGAAATAATATACAAGGTAATCATTAATATTTACTAAAGATCACATCACAGGACTCCCAGAAATAAGGGAACATCCTGTACATGAAACTTAACTCTTTCCCGCTGCAGTGTTTACTATGCCGTTGACTTCAATGGGCCTCTTTAGCTCGGCCCAGCAGTCAGCGTACACGCGTGCCACTGGCTACTGTGGGACTGCCTGAACTCAGGCTACCCCCCTGCAGCCAATGACGCACATAGCATGTCACACTGCTCGGCAGGGCAGAGGAGGGGCCCGCTGCAATCACCGGCGTTAACTCTCTGCCAGGCACAACCCTCACAGCGGCAATGGGTTAACCAGCCACTGGAGTTTCACACACATATCTCTGAGGGAGGCCCATCTTTGCAGAGGGGTGTGCATCATTAAGTTAGCCATACCCACTGTAAATCCCGGCCAAGGTCTCTGTCCACATCCTACACCTATCAGAGATGAAGGCAAATTAACCTCTTTCAATTTGTAATGTCAGATATCGGCTGCAGTGCGCGTCCTCCCCACCATGTTCAGCTGTCCAGTAAGTGACAGTCAGGACTCCTGGAGAACAAGAACTGAATTGTGCCATTTCTTACAGATACAATGACACCTCCCAGAAACATTATATCACCACCCATTACACCACCGCGTCATTCCCCATAACAGGGAAATATATTGTAGTAATATACCTCTGTGTGCGCTCGCCATGCAGGGGATTAATCTGAGCAGAGATTGGATGAGATGCCCTTGGAAGAGGGCAGTGTGTACCCACTTATAGGGAACCACCATTAACAATGCACTGCCCTTTATTTTGACCTTAAATGATTGTGTAGATCCTGCTCACAGCCTCTGCGCAATTGTTATTATTATTATTTTTCTATTTTAGGTGACTTTGTCCCTTATCGTGCACTGCTCCTCTTCTTCAGGTCAGGGAGTCCCAAACCCTGAAGTCCCTGAAGCATTTCTGCACAATTTGTGCTCCTATACAACCTTCGTAGCGTAGGAACCAAAAATTGCGCAGTGCTACAGCACTTTACGTACACATAGCGCCTGCGCAGTGTGATGGATTGGAGCTGCACGCGCATGCACAGATCTGATCCAACGCTCGCTACAATGACTGGTCTCAGAGGGTGACATCACTATTGACCGATCTGGTGACCAGCAGCCGGGGAAATCAAAATCACAGGTACTGGTGACTAGGGATGAGCCGAACACCCCCCGAGTTTGGTTCGGGCCCGAACTTCCCATTTGTTCGGGTCCGAACCCGAACCCGAACCCCCATGCAAGTCAATGGGGCTTAAAATTCGTTTTTTTAGAGTGCCCTCCAAGAGGGCATATATGCTACATATTTGCCATAAAAGGTGTATGGGGGTCCGGGTAGTGCCCTCGGGGACAGGAAACAAGGACAAAAAGTAAAAAAAAAAACGTTTTTAAAGGGACAGTGAGTTTTCCATGAAATAAGGGTTAAAAATAAAAACGAAAAATTCCTTCAAATATCGTGCCTAGGAGGTCCCCATAACCTGTCCGTGAAGTGGCGGATTTCTAGGATGTAGAGAAACATTTAAAAACAAAAAAATGACGTTTCATATGACGGTAAATGGTTTTCCTTTAATCTATCCATAAACAACTGCTTGAGGCGGCAGTCTGTATGAAAAGAGGAGACATTTTCGGACACGCAGAAAAAGTTTACTGATTTTTTGGCGGTGAAAAGCAGGAGAATGACTGGAGAATGGAAAATTCTAGACCAAAAAGCCGATTTGGAAAGTGAGATAAATGGGAGAATTTTTCTGGTTTGGCTATTTTGACCTAGAATTTTCCATTCTCCAGTCATTCTCCTGAGTTTCACCTTTCTCTGAATAACCCTGTCAGGGTTACTCAGAGAGCGGTGAAGAGCAGGAGAATGACTGGAGAATGGAAAATTCTAGGTCAAAATAGCCAAACCAGAAAAATTCTCCCATTTAGGCTGGGGTCAGACTAGCGAATTTTTAACGTGCGTTTAGGTGCACTTAATCACGGTCGCACTAGCAGCAAATGACGGGCAATGACGGCCAATATACGAAGTACGGTCGCACGAAAGTCCGACTGCGCAACGCAAGTGGAAAATTAACGCATTTTTTCGAGAACGCAGAACCGCTAGTACGGACGTACAGAGTGCGCTGCGTCCACTAGCGGCGTGTGTGCGTGATTTGGAGACGTCAGACCCTGCTCATGTCCGGCCAACATAACGTCCAGACACCCAAAGTTACCTGGTTTGGATCCGCAAAAAATCACGCACAAAAATGCGCATCGTATGACCGTTTTCGCGCAATCCGTGAAAAAGTACGGCAATGCGTTCGGACGCACTTTTTGACGGTCGCTGCGAAAAATACGTTAGTCTGACCCTAGCCTTATCTCACTTTCCAAATCGGCTATTTGGTCCAGATTGTTCTCTTTTCCTGCCATTCTCCTGGTTTTCACCTTTCTCTGAACAACCCTGAGAGAGAGGTGAAAGCCAGGAGAACTGGCAGGAGAAGAGAACAATCTAGACCAAATAGCCGATTTGGAAAGTGAGTTAAATGGGAGAATTTTTCTGGTTTGGCTATTTTGACCTAGAATTTTCACTTCTCCAGTTATTCTCCTGCTTTTCACCGCTCTCTGAATAACCCTGTGAATGTTTAATCCTGAGGTGAAAAATAACATTGCTTTAGATTTTTTTCAAACACCAGTTAACCACTTGGCTGCTATGGATGCGCTCAGCGCGTCCAGCCAAGTGGTTCTCCTGTGCTATGGTCGCGCTGAGCGCGTCCATGCACAGGAGGCAGCAATCTGCCGGATTCCGGCGGATTGCTGCTCCCCCCGGTGCGGGCTGACATCTTGGATGTCAGCCCAGCACTCCGGGACCCAGGCGGAGCAATTAGATGTCATTGCGGCGGTGCGATGACATCTAATTCAGGCGCCCCCCCACATGTGCGGAGGAAGCGCCTAAAAGGGAGGGGGGAGGCCCTTCAGACCTCTCTCCCACCCGATCGCCGGGGGGCAGAGGGTTAATCCAGGCACTGTTTGGAAGGGCACAGCCTGCCCTTCCAAACAGTGGCTGTGATTAACCCCTGGGGAGCCGGATCACGAATCGGCGCTGAAAAGCGCCGGATCGTGATCCTCTCCTGGAGCTGGCCGACATCTTGGATGTCGGCCAAGCCTCCAGGAACTCCCCCTGAGGACTGGCGTCATCATGCATAGCACAATGATGCCAGTCCTGGAGTTAACCCCTAGCTGCCACCAATGGTGGAGATAGGGGGCTCCAATGAACCCCCTATCTCCCGATCCGTGGCAGCTAGGGGTTAATGTTTGATATCGTTGGATCGGCCAGAGCATGGCCTTTCCAAGGATACTAAACATGAGCATGAAAAATGATTTTTCTTTTTAAAAAAATATATATTTTAAAAAAAAATCTAAAAAAAATGAACATTTTTTTTGTTTGTTTTTGTTTTGTTAATGCAGCAATATTGTTCCCATTTCCATTATAATGTGAACAATAATGCTGCACGAACGATTTTTTTATGCGGTGCGTTTGTTAAAAAAAGCGAAATTTTCCCAAAAAAAAAAATGTAACGAGACCCCATTTCTAATTTTTTTAACAAGCGCACCCCATACAAAATATAACTGCAAACGATCGCATGTTAAAATGTGAAAAAAAACACTTTACACATAATAAATTATTGACAATTCAAATTTTATTGCATTTTTTGTTATAATATACAGACATGACATACATATACATATAATAATGACATATTATGAATATGACAAGTCTGCCGGAAAGAACGATATATAATATGTCTGGGTCATATATCAAAATATGGCTACAAAATGCGGTTAAACATGATGAGCGGTAAAAAAAAGCACAGAGGTGTGAAAAGCCTCAGCAGCGAAAGGGTTAAATGCAGCATATTAGGAAGTTTTAGGAGGGAAATTAATTCTCAAATCTCAATCAGAAGCAGACACCACCCCACCCCCTCACTATATTGTACAATGTATCAAATTGATTACCAGACTGAAAACACCTGGTGTTATGCCCGTTTGTGAACAGAGGTCATTTAGAGTTGATAATCTTTCCACGTACACATTAGTTTTTAATTCAATATCTAATAAACCGTTGCTTATAATATTCTGCAGTAAAGAGTCTCTTTATTTCTAGATTTTTTAGTATTTTTTTTAAGCATTTTCTATACTTTTTTCAAAATTTCTTTTTTTTTCGAACCCGAACCGAACACGCCCAAAAAATTCGAAATTCGCGAGCTTTCAAACTGCCAAAGTTCAGGTCGAACTCCGAACCGTCCGAACCCGAACAGCTCATCCCTACTGGTGACGCTGGGTGGGGTAGAAAAAACTCCACTACTTCACCTACAGGGGTTATTCAGAGAGATTCGAAATGTCGCCGCACGTTCGGTGACCTTTCGTTCCCCACACTTCAGGGCGATTCTAGTTCGCCGACCCTACGGTGTATTCAGCAAGCAGCGAAGGGCCCCCGTAGTGCAGGGAAAACCCTCCACAAACCCGTAAAACACTCGCCGAACACCCACAGCAGGAACCGCCGCAAAAACCCTGCCAAACACGCCATAAAAACCTGAAGAGCCGTCGACCACAGCGCAGAGCGGCCGCTGGAAAAACACAACAAGCAGACGAATGAGGCAATTTTTTTAATAAAAAAAAACAGTATGCTTGAAAGTTTCAAAATTGAAATGCGGTTTGCAAAAAAAACTGACTGAAAATGCCTGGAATTTACATATAAAATCCTATAAATTATAATAAAAAGGGCTGTTACAGAAAAAAAGAAAAAACGCTTTAAAAAAAAACCCGAAAAAAAATGTTGCCAAAAAATCCTGAAAAATGCCTAAATGATCCTAATAAAGAAACTATAAATAAAGAGACTTTTTGCTGCAGATTAAAATAATAAACGGTTTTAGATATTGAATAAAACGGGAATATTTGTAACATTGAATCCTATGGGATTCGCCTGAATAAACCTGTCGAATGAAACCACTGAACAGCAGGGCATTTCACTGACATTTCTCTGCTGTTCAGTGTGAATAGATTAACCATTGCTTCTCTATGGGGGATTTCACTGCCGCCGAACAGCACCGTATATGCAGGCAATTTGCCAGAACTTGGCGAGCTGCCTGCTCTCTGAATAGCCGAATGGCCCCGAAATGTCCCAGTACGCTGAAATTCAGTGTCCAGTTACATTTTGGCGACATTTCGGATCTCTCTGAATAAACCCCAATATTCCTGCAGTATTTAAACTGTAAGTAAAGTTGAGTTCTCCACAAAAGGCCGTTTTATTTGTATTTTCTCTATATAATAATTTCTTTTATTTTTCTATATTTATATATTTTTTATAAAAAGGACTTTATATTTTTACAATGACTCTTTTCTAAATTTGTGGTATAGTAGGCATCCCGGATACTTTATACATATTTTATGGGTTGTACATGCTCCTTTTATGGATTTTTACCTATGTACACCTATACAATATTCCTACAATATTAAAACTGTAACGTTCCATTAGTGGACTGTGTGCATTTTATTATTTTATGCTGGATTTTTATGGGGAGGGGGGGTTGTAGACCAGGGGTGTTCCACCTGTTTTATAGGAGAGGACTCATTTGGTTGGCTGTAGCTGGGACTGTCTGAGCAGAAGTGATGGAGGGTTGTCAGTAGGGGCAGCCGGGGGGGGGCAGATTCCCACCATTATTATCATTTTCTCAAAAGAACAAATAAATTCAAAACATATTTTGATGGGAGTTAGAACAATTTTTTTTGCCTTGGGGACAGATAAATATTAAATCACAAAACCATCTCAGACGATACCGTTCGGTTTATTTCTATGTTTTTGACTGATTAATAAAGTGCAACAATGGAAAAAAAAAACCCTGATCATGTCAAGGTTTATGGACTTTCTTTTACATCTGCCCTGTTTCTGGGTACTTTGCACATGCTCAGTGTGTCCTTGAAGATATTCATGGAGCTTTTCCTCTACTTCTATGTGGGGCGTCTGAACCAGAACATCTGACAGCAAAAGTCTATGGCTCTCAGCATCTAGGGAGCAGGATCATGGCATGACTATTGCTTCTCCTAACCCCACCATGGATATAACATAGGTGTCCAGACAGAACAAGCAGTCAAGTGCTATTTCCCCCATTCCCCATTCCAGGGAGCCACAGAAACACGACCCCAGTGACTGCAGATAGTCCAGCACTGCAAGAGTTAAATCGAGTGATCAGCATGGAGAAGGACAGAGATACAAGAACATTCACTCCTTGTGTCTCAGACCCATAAATCAGTCAACTACTTTCTTTTTTAACCCTTGCGGTGATGGACGCTGACAGCAGCAGTAGTTATAGGACACATAGCTCTGACTCCTGCAGCACCGGGCGATATCTGTGACCTTTCCATGCCATGTCTGCACCCCCAATTCTGAGCCCAATAGTGTGTCGTTTTGATGGCCTGTTATTGATCCAGGTTGCCCTTGACCCTCCTGATTATACGAAACAGTGGCATGAAAGCCTGCTGATGGTGTAAGGGTTAATTTTGTGGCAGCTACCTGCTAGAGAGCTGCCAATGTGAAAAGTTACAGAAAAGTTATAATGTCAGAACGAGCTCAGTGCAACTCTGATGGGAACTCTGTGAACACGACGCAGCCAGGAGTCACCATGAAGGGGTTAATGGGAGCTCAATAAATGTCAGAGTGACATAGAAAAGGATAAGGACTAATCTGGTGTTATCTCTTTCAGATGTCTCCATCACCACACGGGGTGAGTATTTCATGAACTGTATTGATTTGTTGTTGTGTTGGTGAATCTTCTGTACTGTAAAGAGTTAACACACGATCCCTGCTTGTCGTCCCATGCCGCAGACTCCTAGTTTTTGGGGTCATTTTGTCCCCTGGTGAATTCTAGGGGTTAAGAACATTAACCCCTCTTGACACCATCGTTTTAACAAGCTTCTTTCCAGTGCCAGGCTCCCTCAGCCCTGGCCGGATGTGCTGACTTCCTCTCACAGGTCTGGATGCTCCAGCGAACGTTCAGCCAGTCCAGCGGCTCTCAATGCAGAGCAGTTGGAGCAGTTGGTTCAACTGGTGAAAAGAGAATCTGGAGAATCTCGTTTCTCTAGAAGGTGAGAGTCAGGCTTCTGAGGCCACCCTAAGAGAGGGGAGAAGACACTAAGGTCACTGTGTCAAATTACATGGAGCGGTCAGACAATATGCTTTAATTGGAAAACCAGGAGCCAGTCCTTCCAGTATGAAGCCAAAAAGTCATCTTAGCCAACCAGCACCTCACATCGGCAACAAAACAGCCCAAAACTCCGTAAGAACCGGCGTATGAATAAAGATAAAAATACAAACAAAAGCACAAACTATCACTATGCTAAAAATAAGATCCAGCAATCAGAGCTGCCTGTTCTGTTACCGGGCAAAAGCAGCCAATCAGAGGGCTCTGTGCTAGGCATGGGAAGGGCTTTATAAAGGGATTCCCTGCCCAGAAGAGCCGAGGCTGTGACACACAGAGAGCAATGCGAGGCGCAGTGTTGGGAAGTAGCATTGTGCGCTCAGTGTGACGTACAGGTTTCATCTACCACGATCATGTGGCGTCAGGCCGCGTAGCTGAGCGTCAGGATGTGAAAAACGTAAACTTCGACCAATCAGATTGCACATATAAATCATAATGTCGTAACATGAAAGACGTGCCGATCAAACGAGCGAGTGGATTGCTGGAAGTTTAACTCCACCTCTCTGCCTCGTACACCAGCCACTTCACCCGCGTCGCTCAGCACTGAACGCAAACGCATGTGGTGTGTCACTGCCTGCATTCCACACACGGCCCTCCAGGAGGTCATGTTCTTAGCATCGTGGTATTTTGTGTTCCTGCTCCTTTTTGTAGTTTCAGTTATTACAGATTTTTTGGGAACAAAAACAGAAGAAAAGGTTCGAATTTCTCGTTACCATCAGGTTTTATTGCAGAACCTCCACAAATTACATTATTTTTGGTTAATGGATTTAGTAAATTCAGAATCCGCCATTAATACGGGAGTTATCCACTAAATGCCGCCCTGACCATGATCAACCTCAGGACCCAGGACATACTGAAAATGAGAGAAATCTCAATATGTCCTTCCTGGTCAAATACTTGATAAATAAATAAACCTCAGCAATGCTGAGTGGGAGATCAAAGGACAGCAGGGGGCGTTTCACTAACGACACTTCCTCGAGTATGAGATTGTTGCAGCGATTGTTGCGGCGGCGGATACTGTATAACCTGTATGTGTCGCGTCACATCAGACAGATACATCAATAAGGTATAAAGGTAAATACAGATTTCTTTACAGCTGGGATTCAGTCACCTTGTTTTGGGAACTACATTTCCCATGAAGCTCTAACAAGCTAATGAGTGTCTGAGCATCATGGGAGATGTAGTTCCAAAACATCTGGAGGTTGGTGAAGGTTGCTGGTGCTGGATTCACTGCGTGTGCTTTTATCATTCATCCTTTGTGGTTACATAGTGTCATACAGAGCAGGTTACCCCAATTATTCAATGAAACGTTTATCCACGTTAAGAAACCTGCCGGGGTTACTCACTGAGCTCTGGGTTACTCACTGAGCGCCGGGATTACTCACTGAGAGCCAGGGTTACTCACTGAGTGCCGGGTTACTCACTGAGTGCCGGAGTTACTCACTGAGAGCCGGGTTACTCACTGAGAGCCGGCGTTACTCACTGAGTGCCGGGGTTACTCACTGAGAGCCGGGTTACTCAATGAGAGCCGGGTTACTCACTGAGAGCTGGCGTTACTCACTGAGTGCCGGGGTTACTCACTGAGAGCCGGGGTTACTCACTGAGAGCCAGGGTTACTCACTGAGAGCCGGGGTTACTCATCGAGAGCTGGGATTACTCACTGAGTGCCGGCGTTACTCACTGAGAGCCGGGGTTACTCACTGAGAGCTGGGGTTACTCACTGAGAGCTGGGGTTACTCACTAAGCGCCGGGGTTACTCACTGAGAGCCGGGGTTACTCACTGAGTGCCGGGGTTACTCACTGAGTGCCGGGTTACTCACTGAGAGCCGGGGTTACTCACTGAGAGCCGGGGTTACTCACTGAGTGCCGGGGTTACTCACTGAGAGCCGGGGTTACTCACTGAGTGCCGGGGTTACTCACTGAGAGCCGGGGTTACTAATTGAGAGCCGGGGTTACTCACTAAGCACCGGGGTTACTCACTGAGAGCTGGGGTTACTCACTGAGAGCCAGGGTTACTCACTGAGCGCCGGGTTACTCACTGAGCCCCGGGTTACTCACTGAGCCCCGGGGTTACTCACTGAGAGCCAGGGTTACTCACTGAGCCCCGGGGTTACTCACTGAGAGCCGGGATTACTCACTGAGAGCTGGGGTTACTCACTGAGCACCGGGGTTACTCACTGAGAGCTGGTGTTACTCACTGAGCCCGGGGTTACTCACTGAGAGCCGGGATTACTCACTGAGTGCTGGGGTTACTCACTGAGAGCCGGGGATACTCACTGAGAGCAGGGGTTACTCACTGAGTGCCGGGGTTACTCACTGAGAGCCGGGGGTTACTCACTGAGAGCTGGGGTTACTCACTAAGCGCCGGGGTTACTCACTGAGAGCCGGGGTTACTCACTGAGTGCCGGGGTTACTCACTGAGTGCCAGGTTACTCACTGAGAGCCGGGGTTACTCACTGAGAGCCGGGGTTACTCACTGAGTGCCGGGGTTACTCACTGAGAGCCGGGGTTACTCACTGAGTGCCGGGGTTACTCACTGAGAGCCGGGGTTACTCAGTGAGAGCCGGGGTTACTCACTAAGCACCGGGGTTACTCACTGAGAGCTGGGGTTACTCACTGAGAGCCAGGGTTACTCACTGAGCGCCGGGTTACTCACTGAGCCCCGGGGTTACTCACTGAGAGCCAGGGTTACTCACTGAGCCCCGGGGTTACTCACTGAGAGCCGGGATTACTCACTGAGAGCTGGGGTTACTCACTGAGCACCGGGGTTACTCACTGAGAGCTGGTGTTACTCACTGAGCCCGGGGTTACTCACTGAGAGCCGGGATTACTCACTGAGTGCTGGGGTTACTCACTGAGAGCCGGGGATACTCACTGAGAGCAGGGGTTACTCACTGAGTGCCGGGGTTACTCACTGAGAGCCGGGGGTTACTCACTGAGAGCTGGGGTTACTCACTAAGCGCCGGGGTTACTCACTGAGAGCCGGGGTTACTCACTGAGAGCCGGGGTTACTCACTGAGTGCCGGGGTTACTCACTGAGTGCCGGGGTTACTCACTGAGTGCCAGGTTACTCACTGAGAGCCGGGGTTACTCACTGAGAGCTGGGGTTACTCACTGAGTGCCGGGTTACTCACTGAGAGCCGGGTTACTCAATGAGAGCCGGGTTACTCACTGAGAGCTGGCGTTACTCACTGAGTGCCGGGGTTACTCACTGAGAGCCGGGGTTACTCACTGAGAGCCGGGGTTACTCATCGAGAGCTGGGATTACTCACTAAGCACCGAGGTTACTCACTGAGAGCCGGGGTTACTCACTGAGTGCCTGGGTTACTCACTGAGAGCCGGGGTTACTCACTGAGAGCTGGGGTTACTCACTAAGCGCCGGGGTTACTCACTGAGAGCCGGGGTTACTCACTGAGTGCCGGGGTTACTCACTGAAAGCTGGGGTTACTCACTGAGTGCTGGGGTTACTCACTGAGAGCCGGGGATACTCACTGAGTGCCGGGTTACTCACTGAACCCTGGGGTTACTCACTGAGAGCCAGGGTTACTCACTGAGAGCCGGGGTTACTCATTGAGAGCTGGGATTACTCACTAAGCACCGAGGTTACTCACTGAGAGCCGGGGTTACTCACTGAGTGCCGGGGTTACTCACTGAAAGCTGGGGTTACTCACTGAGTGCTGGGGTTACTCACTGAGAGCCGGGGATACTCACTGAGAGCAGGGGTTACTCACTGAGTGCCGGGGTTACTCACTGAGAGCCGGGGTTACTCACTGAGAGCTGGGGTTACTCACTGAGCACCGGGGTTACTCACTGAGAGCCGGGGTTACTCACTGAGAGCCGGGGTTACTCACTGAGTGCCGGGGTTACTCACTGAGTGCCGGGGTTACTCACTGAGTGCCAGGTTACTCACTGAGAGCCGGGGTTACTCAATGAGAGCTGGGGTTACTCACTGAGTGCCGGGGTTACTCAATGAGAGCCGGGGTTACTCATTGAGAGCCGGGGTTACTCACTAAGCACCGGGGTTACTCACTGAGAGCTGGGGTTACTCACTGAGAGCCAGGGTTACTCACTGAGCGCCGGGGTTACTCACTGAGCCCCAGGGTTACTCACTGAGAGCCAGGATTACTCACTGAGCCCCGGGGTTACTCACTGAGAGCCGGGATTACTCACTGAGAGCTGGGGTTACTCACTGAGCACCGGGGTTACTCACTGAGAGCTGGGGTTACTCACTGAGCACCGGGGTTACTCACTGAGAGCTGGGGTTACTCACTGAGCTCCAGGATTACTCTCTGTGCGCCAGGGCTATTCACTGAGCACCGGGGTTACTCACTGAGAGCCGGTGTTACTCACTGAGCCCCGGGGTTACTCACTGAGAGCCGGGATTACTCACTGAGAGCCGGGGTTACTCACTGTGCCCCGGGTTACTCACTGAGCCCCGGGGTTACTCACTGAGAGCCGGGGTTACTCACTGAGCTCCGGGTTATTCACTGAGCCCCGGGGTTACACACTGAGTGCCGGCGTTACTCACTGAGCTTCGGGTTACTCACCGAGGGCCGGGGTTACACACTGAGAACCGGGGTTACTCACTGAGCGCCGGGGTTACTCACTGAGTGCCGGCGTTACTCACTGAGCTTCGGGTTACTCACTGAGCTCCGGGGTTACTCACTGAGCGCTGGCGTTTCCTCTGAAGTTCATTGCTTACAGGAAAAATGTTGCAGCTGCGGTGAACTTCGGCTTTCAAGAGGTGGAAAATCCAACACTGGCAGAGGAGGCTGCTGCAAACAACGGAGAATAACGCTGAACAACAGCGCCGCCGCTTTCTCTCTGTAAAACGAGTAAGCGGCGGCTTTTCTCTAGTCAGCGCGTTCTGCGTTGTTTGTAACACCGAATAAACGTTTTAAAGCAACGACCTGCCGTGAACTCTGACAAACAGCAACGAAAACAACACTGGACGACTTCAACTGAGACACCGAAGAAACCACATGGAGAACGACACCGAAAACCTTCACAGAAACAATGGTGAAAACTCTGGCAAACTCCATCTGTCGCTCACGCTCTATCTCCATCTGTCTCTCCATCTGTCTCTCCATCTGTCTCTCCATCTGTCTCTCCATCTGTCTCTCCATCTGTCTCTCCATCTGTCTCTCCATCTGTCTCTCCATCTGTCTCTCCTTTTATTTCCGCTCTGTCTCTCGCGCTCTATCTCTCCATCTATTTTTAAGAAGGGACGGGAGGCGGGCGCTCCAGCTTTCTGTGCCTATCGGCTCCTGATGTGAATCCGGCCCTGCTTTCAGTCTTTAATTATTAACCCCTCTTTGGTTTTGGAATTTTGTAACTTTTTACAAATAAATGTCATTTTCCACTCGCTTTATTCATGAAACACAATGTGTCGCCACACACACACACATACACACACACACACACACACACATACACACACACATACACATACACATACACACACACACACACATACACACACACACACATACACATACACATACACACACATACACACACACATACACACATACACATGCACACACATACACACACACATACACACATACACACACACATACACACATACACACACACATACACACATACACACACACACACATACACACATACACATGCACACACATACACACATACACATGCACACACACACACATACACACACATACACACATACACATGCACACAAACACACACACATACACCTATACACACACACAATGTTACTGTAATGTAGTAACAGGTTATTTAAAACATTTCTATAACCTAATGGAAAACACAATATAACCACAAAGACCTGAGTGACCACATGGAAAAAACAACACAACACAACAACGTGTGCCGAAACTTTCTGAAATCTGAATATAAATGGGACTTCTTTCATGCAGTGTCCTGATTGGTCAAGACATAAACACAGAGTAATTTTGTTTTTGAGTCAACGGAGACAAAAAAAATACCTAACAATGTGGGTTCTCATGGGGCCAATTATTAAAAAATGGGAATCATTACAGGCGAGATTCCGGGTCGGGAGTAAACGTAACCAGAGCTCCGGCGAATATAACAACAATCCTGAATGTAGAATAATATAATATCAAGTAATAAAATCCACCGGAATTTTATATCAAATACACTAATCTTCCTGAATTTTATATCAAATACATGAATCCCCTTGAATTTTATATAAAATGATTTAACACTCCCCAATATAGTGCAATTCATATAAAATAATATTGACCTTCAGAAATTAGTATAAAGGAATAAAATCCACCTGAATTTTATATAAAATATTCTAATCCTCCTGAATTTAGTATAAAATGATATACCCCACCCCAATATAGTGAATTTATATAAAATAATATTGCAATCTAGAATTTAATAGACCTGTGCACAACAAAAAAATAGGTTACATTCCGATGCATTCGCTACGTTTGTTAAATTGTTTCGGCGTGTTCATTATGTTACCGTGATTCGTATTGATTCGTTATTTTGGGAGATCACTAATTCGTATTTCATATTAATTCGTTATTTAGTTTTGATTTGTAATTTCATTTTGATTTGTTATTTCTGAATGGTGAAACGGATAAATTAATTACTGTTAGATTAGGGTTAAAGAATGAAGGTTGCAAACTATGGTAATCCCCCTGTCGTTGCTGTGGAAATAGGTTTCAGCATCAACGACAGCACCCGCCAAACGCAGCCAGACTGAAGGAAAGAAAAAAAACTGCTGCATTCAGCAAAGAAAAAGAGTCTCGTTTATTTAATATAATTGGGAATCCAAAAATTTCACCTAAAATATCAAAAAATACTCAAAAAACTCCATAGAAATTAATAAATAAAAAGGCTTTTTTCTGCAAATGAAAAGAATAAATGGTTGAATAAATAATAAATAAAAACGAAAATATTATTTTACATTAAAAACTATGGGATTCGCCTGTCGAACTGAATCATTCACTTTGCTAATGCCGAATCGCACCAAACGGCACCGTATGTTGCTGTCCTTGGCCTGTGGTGCTGAATACACAAGATGTCACCACAGCCAATGGACAGGGATGCGCTGCTGAGTGAAACCGTATAACGAATCGATTCATAAAGGCAAAATCAATTCATTATATACCGTTTCGGTTCGGTTCACTTTTGTTCCGTTTCAAACGAAAATCGACATAAATTCGTCCGAATTGAGATTAGGAAAAAAGAAAACGCACAAATCTAGAATTTAATATACAATAATATCTGTCCCCAATTAATGTCTGAAACATATTTTCGGACCAAACACGTGCAAGACCTCGGAGCGCGTTTCTCTGTACCCGATGCAGCCTCTTATGTTTTCAGATGTAGGAATAGCACAGAAAAGAGACGTTGATGACAGATTTTGATGCGGAATGAATGGAGAGAACGGGGCGTGCGTCTGTGAGTCAATGGAGATATGAAAGGTGTGTGAATGGACAGTAACATGGTTGGGGCCTTGACGTGGCGTTACTGCTCACATGGAATCCCAGGGCTGAATTTACAATTAGGCAAAGTAGGCATGTTCCTACAGGTGCCCAACACAGTGGTGCCTAATTCTCTGCCTCACTGCCCCATCCCCATCTTCCTATGTCTACCTGCAACACATGCCTACCCATCACTTTGTGTCACTGTCCCTTCATTATCTGCCACTGTGTCTGCCTGTGCGCCATGCCTACCCATCACTTTATCTTTTCGTCTCCCTCAATATCTACCCCTGTGCCTCCCTGCACCCAAAACCTACCCATCACTTTGCCTCACTGCCCTCTCATTATCTCCCCTGTGTCTGCCTGTGCTCTAAGCCTTTCCATCACTTTGTGTCACTGCCCCCTCATCTCCCCTGTCCCTGCACACTAAGCCTTCCCATCACTTTGTGTCACTGCCCCTCATTATCTCACCTGTGCCTCCCTGCACACTAAGCCTACCCATCACTTTGTGTCACTGCCCCTCATTATCTCACCTGTGCCTCCCTGCACACTAAGCCTTCCCATCACTTTGTGTCACTGCCCCTCATTATCTCCCCTGTGCCTCCCTGCACACTAAGCCTTCCCATCACTTTGTGTAACTGCCCCTCATTATCTCCCCTGTGCCTCCCTGCACACTAAGCCTTCCCATCACTTTGTGTCACTGCCCCTCATTATCTCCACTGTGCCTCCCTGCACACTAAGCCTTCCCATCACTTTGTGTAACTGCCCCTCATTATCTCCCCTGTGCCTCCCTGCACACTAAGCCTTCCCATCACTTTGTGTCACTGCCCCTCATTATCTCCCCTGTGCCTCCCTGCACCCTAAGCCTTCCCATCACTTTGTGTCACTGCCCCTCATTATCTCCCCTGTGCCTCCCTGCACACTAAGCCTTCCCATCACTTTGTGTCACTGCCCCCTCATTATCTCCACTGTGCCTCCCTGCACACTAAGCCTTCCCATCACTTTGTGTCACTGCCCCCTCATTATCTCCACTGTGCCTCCTGGCACCCTAAGCCTTCCCATCACTTTGTGTCACTGCCCCCTCATTATCTCCCCTGTGCCTCCCTGCACACTAAGCCTTCCCATCACTTTGTGTCACTGCCCCCTCATTATCTCCACTGTGCCTCCCTGCACACTAAGCCTTCCCATCACTTTGTGTCACTGCCCCCTCATTATCTCCACTGTGCCTCCCTGCACACTAAGCCTACCCATCACTTTGTGTCACTGCCCCCTCATTATCTCCCCTGTGCCTCCCTGCACACTAAGCCTTCCCATCACTTTGTGTCACTGCCCCCTCATTATCTCCCCTGTGCCTCCCTGCACACTAAGCCTTCCCATCACTTTGTGTCACTGCCCCCTCATTATCTCCACTGTGCCTCCCTGCACACTAAGCCTTCCCATCACTTTGTGTCACTGCCCCCTCATTATCTCCACTGTGCCTCCCTGCACACTAAGCCTTCCCATCACTTTGTGTCACTGCCCCCTCATTATCTCCCCTGTGCCTCCCTGCACACTAAGCCTTCCCATCACTTTGTGTCACTGCCCCTCATTATCTCCACTGTGCCTCCTGGCACCCTAAGCCTTCCCATCACTTTGTCTCACTGCCCCCTCATTATCTCCCCTGTGCCTCCTGGCACCCTAAGCCTTCCCATCACTTTGTCTCACTGCCCCCTCATTATCTCGACTGTGCCTCCCTGTACAGTAAGCTTTCCTATCACTTTGTCTCACTGCCCCTTCCCTGTATTTTATCACTTTCAGTTTTCTATATTTATACTGATCGCGTTCATAATGATTTTAAGGGAATATTGCGGTGCTTTTCAGTAATTCTCAAACAACCATTTTCCTAGTTTCCATTCATTATTTATATCCCACCTTTAGCAAAGCATTCTGTAAATTCCAGTAAATGTGGAGCTCTCAGACATTAATAATCACCAGGATAACTCCCCTTATTGGGGCGTAATTAGCAATACTGAATTAAACATGTTTTCTGAGGCCCCACAAATGCTAAGGGTGGCCCTGGTCTTTGATGTGGTTGCGATGTACAATCCTCAGCCTGGATCTTGCTCGTGACAGGAAGCATTGGTCATCATGACTGAGCAGTTTGAGCAGCCAGCTCTCCAGCTGCTCCTCCTTAGTCCCTCCCCTTCCCTCTATGAATCTGCTCCCATTAATGCGGAAACTGTTTTTGAAATGTTGTAAAATGTTGCCGCAAAACAATAATTTTAAATTATTTCCTATTTGTATTCTTCTTTTGATGGGTTTGTGCCTGTAATTTACATCCAGCCCTGTGGTTTCCCCATGTGCCAATCCAACCAATCTCTCACTGTAATCTGTGTGTGGTTTCCTCATGTGCCAATCCAACCAATCTCTCTCACTGCAATCTGTGTGTGGTTTCCCCATGTGCCAATCCAACCAATCTCTCACTGTAATCTGTGTGTGGTTTCCCCATGTGCCAATCCAACCAATCTCTCTCACTGTAATCTGCGTGTGGTTTCCTCACATGGGCGTCTACAGCATGGGACAAGGGGGGGCACGTGCCCCCCCAGATCAACAGGCTTAAATTATGATAATTTATTCACTGCACACTGCAGTTCCTGGGCTCTCCACTAGGCTGCACTAGGGTCACATCCCCACTCCACCTCCAATCCACCACGTGCTCTCACTAGACATGTGCACAGCACAAAATTTCATTTTGAACTAATGGATTAGTCCTAAAATGCAATTTATTTAGTAGCTAAAGAAATTCGTTTTCAGTTCTTTAGTATGAAAACTAATTTCATTCATCCGAAAACCAGTGGATACAATTACTATTGTAGTGGCTCCTCAGAGGGCTGAGATCACTGCTTGTTACAGTATCTCTCACTCTCAGCACAATGTGTCAGACAAAGCTGTTACAGTAACTGACTGCTGCTCATCACAGCGCTCAGAGTTTCAGTAAAACTAGTAAATAATATTTTTATATATAAGAGGTTATAACAATATTATTTCCTTGTATTACTGAAATTCAGAGCGCTGTGATGAGCAGGAGTCAGTTACTGTAACAGCTGAGTCTGATACATTGTACTGAGAGATAATATAACAAGCAGCCGATCTCAGCGCTCACAGCCACTGGATTTAAAGGGCTAAAAAAAGGCTCCTCTCTGTATAATGTATAGAACATCCTCCTGCATTAATTAATACCCCTCTCTGTATAATGTAGATAACATCCTCCTGCATTAATTAATACCCCTCTCTGTATAATGTATACAACATCCTCCTGAATTAATGTCCCTCTCTGTATAGAACATCATCCTCAATTTATACCTTTCTCAGTATAATGTATAGAACATCCTCCTGCATTAATTAATGCCCCTCTCTGTATAGAACATCCTACTGCATTGGCATGTGGAGGGTGCAGAACTTCGGAATGCAATGCTTATTCAACACAGGAGAGGGAACTTTTCCTTAGACAGGAATATAAAAGCAGGGGGAGGGAAAATATTAACGTAAATCAGTCTGAAAGCTCAGAGAAGAGATGACTGGCGCAAATTTATTTTTTTAATAAAATAAAGCACTTTAAATCCAGGGAAAATATTCAAATAAATCACACTGAAGGCTCATAATGACAGAGTAACTGTGAGAGCTGGATACTAAATGTATCAGACGTAAAAAAAACCTTTATAACAAGCAGCACTGGGAGAGGAGAGGGACTTTATATAAAACGTGTATTATAGATGAGGAAAGGGGGATAGTGCTCCTGGATAATATAAAATGTATCAGACCTAAGCCCCTATTATGCAGAGCGGGAGGGGAGATAACACACGGTTTATAAAGTCCCTCTCTTCTCCCAGCGCTGCTTGTTATAAAGGGTTTTTTTCTATCCAGCCCTCCTCTGTCATTAGCTTTCAGTGTGATTTATTTGAATGTTTTCCTTCTCCAGCTGCTTTTATCATCTGGTCTGCCTCATAGACATGCAAGGGTTAAGTAAAGGTTTCCTCTCCTGTGCTGGCTGTCTGTGCTGCGAGTGAGTATTCTGGAGCTCTATCACTGTCAGATTTTTGGGTAGGGGTCGGGAAGGATTACGCATACAAACCTTTTCTGTAGCTTTGCGATGTTGCTCTCTTCATTGCTGGTCTCCTTCACTCATCAATGTAATATCACAAAAAGGACTGAAACTAAAATGTAGTGCATTTTATTTTAGTTTCTTTCATTTTTTTCGTATCAGTTTCGTATCTCTTGAGTCATACTAAAACGAAATTATCCCAAAATTCAGACTAAATCGTTTTAGTACTAAAATGAATGCACATGTCTAGCTCTCACTCACTTTTCATGCCAGTGTCTTTATTTATGAGAGTTTACAGAGTTTACAATATAAGAGGAGAGGGATTGTAAACTCTCGAGCATGGTCCCCTCTCCTCTTAGATTGTAAGCTCTGAAGCAGGGTCCCCTCTCCTCTTAGATTGTAAGCTCTGGGGCAGGGTCCCCTCTCCTCTTAGATTGTAAGCTCTGGATCAGGGTCCCCTCTCCTCTTAGATTGTAAGCTCTGGAGCAGGGTCCCCTCTCCTCTTAGATTGTAAGCTCTGGGGCAGGGTCCCCTCTCCTTTTAGATTGTAAGCTCTGAAGCAGGGTCCCCTCTCCTCTTAGATTGTAAGCTCTGGAGCAGGGTCCTCTCTCCTCTTAGATTGTAAGCTCTGGAGCAGGGTCCCCTCTCCTCTTAGATTGTAAGCTCTGGGGCAGGGTCCTCTCTCCTCTTAGATTGTAAGCTCTGGGGCAGGGTCCCCTCTCCTCTTAGATTGTAAGCTCTGGGGCAGGGTCCCCTCTCCTTTTAGATTGTAAGCTCTGTAGCAGGGTCCCCTCTTCTTTTAGATTGTAAGCTCTGTAGCAGGGTCCCCTCTTCTTTTAGATTGTAAGCTCTGGGGCAGGGTCCCCTCTCCTTTTAGATTGTAAACTCTGGAGCAGGCTCCAGAGTTTACAATCTAAGAGGAGAGGGGACCCTGCCCCAGAGCTTACAATTTAAGAGGAGAGAAGGGACCCTGCTCCAGAGCTTACAATCTAAGAGGAGAGGAGACCCTGCCCCAGAGCTTACAATCTAAGAGGAGAGGGGACCCTGCCCCAGAGCTTACAATCTAAGAGGAGAGGGGACCCTGCCCCAGAGCTTACAATCTAAGAGAGGGGACCCTGCCCCAGAGCTTACAATCTAAGAGGAGAGAAGGGACCCTGCTCCAGAGCTTACAATCTAAGAGAGGGTTGAGGAGAGGAGATATGTGTGTGTGTTTATGCAGGGAAGGTGAGTGTATATAAATATATATATGTGTATGTATATGTATATACAGTCAGGTCCAGAAATATTGGGACATCAACACAATTGTAACATCTTTGGCTCTATACACCACCACAATGGAGTTGGAATGAAACAAACACAATGTGCTTTAACTGCAGACTGTCAGCTTTAATTTGAGGGTATGTACATCCAACTCAGGTGAACGGTGTAGGACTTACAGCAGTTTGCAGATGTGCTCCCACTTGTTAAGGGACCAAAAGTAATGGGACAATTGGCTTCTCAGCTGTTCCATGGCCAGGTGTGTGATATTCCCTCATTACCCCAATTACAATGTACAGATAAAAGGCCCAGAGTTCATTTCAAGTGTGCTATTTACATTTGGAATCTGTTGCTGTCAACTCTCAAGATGAGATCCAAAGAGCTGTCACTATCAGTGAAGCAAGTCATCATTAGGCTGAAGAAACAAAACAAACCCATCAGAGAGATAGCAAGAACATTAGGTGTGGCCAAAACAACTGATTGGAACATTCTCAAAAAGAAGGAACGCACCGGTGAGCTCAGCAACACCAAAAGACCCGGGAGACCACGGAAAACAACTGTGGTGGATGACCAAAGAATTCTTTCCCTGGTGAAGAAAACACCCTTCACAAAACAGTTGGCCAGATCAAGAACACTCTCCAGGAGGTAGATGTATGTGTGTCAAAATCAATAATCAAGAAAAGACTTCACCAGAGTGAATACAGAGGGTTCACCACAAGATGTAAACCATTGATGAGCCACAAAAACAGGAAGGCCAGATTAGAGTTTGCCAAACAACACCTAACAGGGCCTTCACAGTTCTGGAACAAGATCCTATGGACAGATGAGACCAAGATCAACTTGTACCAGAGTGATGGGGAGAGAAGAGTATGGAGAAGGAAAGGAACTGCTCTTGATCCGAAGCATACCACCTCATCAGTGAAGCATGGTGGTGGTAGTGTCATGGCGTGGGCATGTATGGCTGCCAATGGAACTGGTTCTCTTGTATTTATTGATGATGTGACGCTGACAAAAGCAGCAGGATGAATTCTGAAGTGTTTGGGCAATATTATCTGCTCACATTAAGCCAAATGCTGCAGAACTCATTGGACGGCGCTTCACAGGGCAGATGGACAATGACCCAAAGCATACTGCAAAAGCAAGCAAAGAGTTTTTGAAGGGACAGAAGTGGAATGTTATGTAATGGCCAAGTCAATCACCTGACCTGAATCCCATTGAGCATGCATTTCACTTGTTGAAGACAAAACTGAAGGGAAAATGCCCCAAGAACAAGCAGGAACTGAAGACAGCTGCAGTAGAGGCCTGGCAGAGCATGACCAGGGATGAAACCCAGCGTCTGGTGATGTCTATGCGTTCCAGACTTCAGGCTGTGATTGACTGCAAAGGATTTGCAACCAAGTATTAAGAAGGGAAAGTTTGATTTATGATTATTATTCTGTCCCATTACCTTTGGTCCCTTAACAAGTGGGGGCACATCTGCAAACTGCTGTAAGTCCTACACCGTTCACCTGAGTTGGATGTACATACCCTCAAATTAAAGCTGACAGTCTGCAGTTAAAGCACATTGTGTTTGTTTCATTCCAACTCCATTGTGGTGGTGTATAGAGCCAAAGATGTTACAATTGTGTCCATGTCCCAATATTTCTGCACCTGACTGTATATACATATATACAGACAAAGACAAATAGGGTAGCACATCAGGGTTTGAAGATTGTATCTTCAATAAATATTTTTTGTTTTTATCTTCAAACCCTGATGTGCTACCCTATTTGTCTTTGTCTGTACGTATCTTTGGAATACTGCACTCAGGTCTTTATTTTTCAAGAGTTGGCGTGATTGGGCTTAGTATTGGGACTTTATATATATATACACATTATATTGCCAAAAGTATTCGCTCACCCATCCATATGCGAGCCAAGCAGGTGAGCGAATACTTTTGGCAATAGTGTAGATTATATTTGGAGTGGGGAGCCTGGTGTGTGTGCCAGTATCTGTGTGTGTGTGTGGGAGGGGGGGGGGGTCATGGTTTGTGTATACAGAGATGTCCTTAAAAAAAACCTTCTTTTAGTGTCTTGATCCTGAGTGTGTGTCTAGTGCTGTGCATTGAATGGCGTTAACAGACTAGAAAATGTAACACTCAGATCAGACACTTAAACCTTTATTCTTCTATTAGACTTGCATCATGTTTCGCAGCCTCTGTATTACTACACTTTATTTTATGACTGTCCCCTTCATGACATTGTCAAAAGGGCAGAATATGGATGCCATTAAAAATCCCCCCCCCTGAAAAAAATTCTGCGGACACCCATGTTTCCCCATGTGCCAATCCAACCAATCTCTCTCACTGCAATCTGTGTGTGGTTTTCCCATGTGCCAATCCAACCAATCTCTCTCACTGCAATCTGTGTGTGGTTTCCCCATGTGCCAATCCAACCAATCTCTCTCACTGCAATCTGTGTGTGGTTTCCCCATGTGCCAATCCAACCAATCTCTCTCACTGCAATCTGTGTATGGTTTTCCCATGTGCCAATCCAACCAATCTGTGTGTGGTTTCCCCATGTGCCAATCCAACCAATCTGTGTGTGGTTTCCCCATGTGCCAATCCAACCAATCTGTGTGTGGTTTCCCCATGTGCCAATCCAACCAACCAATCTCTCTCACTGCAATCTGTGTGTTGTTTTCCCAGGTGCCAATCCAGCCAATCTCTCTCACTGCAATCTGGGTGTGGTTTCCCCATGTGCCAATCCAACCAATCTGTGTGTGGTTTCCCCATGTGCCATTCCAACCAACCAATCTCTCTCACTGCAATCTGTGTGTTGTTTTCCCATGTGCCAATCCAGCCAATCTGTGACGGAATGGGTGTTGTCCGCCTGCGGGTGTGCTCCTATCTGCTCCTCCCACTGCGCTTACCGCCAGCCCGACTACCGAGTGGCTCGGCACTCGGCGTCTCGTGCGGCCTGGAGTGACCCCGGAGAAGGGTTAGCGGGCTGTGGAGAGGGACCACTGTGGGAGATCAGCCCGACCACCGAGTGACACGGCACTCAGTGTCTCGAGCAGCTGATCTACTGACCTGGGTGGAGATCGGATCATCTGGGGAGCGGCCGGTCAGGTGGGAAACGTTTTGTCCGTTGCCATTCGGATGGGAAACGTTTCTGATTTCCCTCGGAAGTGTAGCGCTTCGGTATACCGATGCGCGGAAGACGCGCCGCGGCTTCGGAACGGGTAGCGGAGTCGAAGCGTGGTCGATCCTTCGGTTGGTCGATGCACGTAAGACGCGCCGCTACTTCGATTCGGAATTCAGGCTCAGGGTAGCAGAATCGAAGCGTGGTCGATCGTTGGTCGAAGCCCGTACGATGCACCTCTGTTCTGATCCGAGATGCAGACACAGGGTAGCCGGATCGTACCTCGGGGTAACGCACCCTGGAGACCGCGCGGGATCTCAGCAGTACGCTCGTCAATAAAGGACACCAGGCGGAGCTGTATGCACTAGATGAACTAACTTTTACTGGTAAATCACATATATATATAAACATTCGTACAGAGAGAGAACAATAGGAATCCCTGCCCGCCCCCATGAGTCTCATTGGCCTTTGCTGGAAAAAGGTACCAGGTCCCGATTCGTATTGGCTGTTCCGAATCGGGGTGGTGCCGATTCGTAACCGGATGGTTCGAACCGGCCATTTTTCGATTCGACCGGATGGTCCGAATCGGCCATTTTACGATCCGATCAATTCGACCGGATCCACGAGGCACTGGGAAATGGCGGCGAGCAGAGCATACAATGGGGGGTTTTAACCCTTTCGCTGCTGAGGCTTTTCACACCTCTGTGCTGAGATCATTTTTACCGGTTTCGCTCATCATGTTTAAACGTATTTTGAAGGCTTATTTTAGTATATGACCCAGACATATTATATATCGTTCTTTCCGTCAGACTCGGCAGATTCATAATATGTCATTATTATATGTATACGTCATGACCTGTCTGTATATTATAACAAAAAATGCAATAAAATATGTATTTTCAATAATTTACAATGTGTAAAGTGTTTTTTTTCACATTTTAACATGCGAGCAATTGCGGTTATATTTTGTATGGGGTGCGCTTGTTAACAAAATTAGAGATGGGGTCTCGTTACATTTTTTTTTGGGGAAAATTACACGATTTTTAACAAACGCACCGCATACAAAAATCGTTAGTGCAGCATCATTGTTCACATTATAATTGAAATGGGAACAATATTGCTGCATTAACGAACCAAAAAAAAGAAAAAAAAATGTTTATTTTTTTTTTTATAATTTTTTTTAAATATATTTTTATTTTTAATTTTAATTTTTTTTAAGACACTTTTTTCACAGTAGTGTTTGGTATCGTTGGAACGGCCATGCTCTGGCCGATCCAACCATACCAAACTTTAACCCCTAGCTGCCACGGATCGGGAGATAGGGAGTTCATTGGAACTCCCTATCTCCACCATTGGTGGCAGCTAGGGGTTAACTCTAGGACTGGCGTCATCGTGCTATGCACGTTGACGCCAGTCCTCAGGGGGAGTTCCCGGAGGCTTGGCCGACATCCAAGATGTCGGCCAGCTCCGGGAAAGGATCACGAACCGGCGCTTTTCAGCGCCGATTCGCGATCCAGCTCCCCAGGGGTTAATGCCAGGCACCATTTGGAAGGGCAGGCTGTGCCCTTCCAAATGGTGCCTGGGTTAACCCCCGCAATGCCGCCGATCGGGAGGGAGAGAGGTCCGAAGGACCCCCCCCCTCCCTTTCAGGCGCCTCCTCCGCACATGCGGGGGGGGACGCCTGAATTAGGTGTCATCGCGCTGCCGCGATGACACCTAATTTCATCGGCGGCGGTTCCGGATGCTGGGCTGACATCGAGGATGTCAGCCCGCACCGGGGGGGGCCAGCGATCGGCCGGAACCTGGCCGAACGCTGACCCCAAAGGGAGGACGAGCTCAGCGCGTCCTCCGCACAGCGGGAGCCATGTGGAGGACGCGCTCAGCGCGTCCTCCGCATGAAAGTGGTTAACATACGTTTCACAGTACACATACGGGGACACTTTTATTACATCACACAATGAAACCACATCTAATAAAATGAAACAAGGTGTTCTGCTGGTGCAACGGCACCTAGGAGTCTATAGGGACCCAAATGTCACAAAGGACTGTCCCTGGCTGAGGGTCCTGGGCCATTCCGTGACACAATCTCTCTCACTGCAATCTGTGTGTGATTTCCCCATATGCCAATCCAACCAATCTCTCTCACTGCAATCTGTGTGTGGTGCCATGGTCTGTGTTTGTGCAAACATCTCCGTTGTTCTTCTGTAGCTCTACATACTGTAATAAAAAGGTTACACAGGGAGTAAATGATATCAATCTATAGGGTCTCCATCCACTAAAACTGTCTGTTATTGTTCCTGGAGGGGGGGGGGGGCTGAAGTTTTTTTAAACTAGAAAAGGACTCCCCGCTTCTATAAGACAGATTCCCTCTACAAGAGGAGCCGATTTCCGTCTGCACAACAAAGATTTAGGGAGTTATTCAGGAAACACACAGGGGGGAAGCAATGTGATAATGTCACAATCCAGGGGAAACACGTGGAAAGTCCCACAAGGGGGGAAAACGGTTTACATTTCTGGTGGTTTCCACATCTGTGACCAGGGTTAAAAGGAAATGATAAAATCCCAAGTGCGCAATACAGTGCCATATAAAGTGCTCTGCGATTATAATGAACTTTAACCACGTTACATCACGGTTGTTTTTATGCAGAAACTTTTTATTGTATTTTTTTATTATCTTGTTAACCTGTTTGTGTATCAGTGTGTTGGTGTAATGACGTGTATTTTGTTTATGCTATGGCTGTGTTTATTTTTTACACAGATTATTTTAAAGGACACTGGAAGATTCTTTGATTTTGATTTATTCCTGGGAATATTAGGAATATTTCTATACATGTAGATGATCCCATATACAGGGAATAAGCCGTAAAGAGATATTGCTATTAATAAGGCCAATAAAATGGACATTTTGAGGCTTAATTCAATCATTTGAAGTGTAATACAGAATGCAGCCACACAATATATCCATAACACATTACTCAATGGAAAACAAAAAAATTATTTTATTAAACAATATTTCCACCCAACCTCCCCTTCTTCACCTAAACTCACCAACACTACTGTGTGCACTGGTGATACACGGCAAAACACGTTGCGTTTGACATGGAGTCTGAAAGGCTGCACTTTTGTGACATTTAGCATGTGTTGCACATCTGCCCTGCACAGCCTGATCCAGCGCTAATATACGATTATTGTTGCCATTGAATCCAGTTTCGGGAGCTCTGTGCTGTTATCTGTGGAGGCCGGGATTTATCAGGAGGTTATTTACTTAGTCATGGAGCCATTTTAATTAGATACATACGAAACGCTGACTGTAGTGATCGGATATATAAGCTTTAACACCAGAGTAAGGGACTTTATATCCATAATTACATTCCTATAACTAAACCCGTAAGAAATCCATTTGTGCGAGCTTCCTCTACTTTGTGCTTTCCATGTCACTTTGTGCAATCAGTAATTAGCAATAGCAATTTGTAATACCTTATGTTAGGATGTTTCTGGATACGGCATCAGTCAGCCCTCTTTCTTCTTGTCACAATTGGCCAATTGCTTTTCTACTTATCTCTTACTTAAACATAAAACTACAAATTGGAAATCAACAAATATCTGGAGAGCAAAAATAACCACAGACACCAAATAGATTTGAGTCTTTTAGTTTTTTTCACTCTGAACTACAAGACACATGTTTAAACAAAGTATTGATTCCCCCATCTGTTTAAACTTATCAATGATCATCTAAGGAACAAAGGAGGCATTTACCAGTAACTCTAGAATCTTTAGGTCAGTAGGTCACAAGTGGTAGTCGTTAAGACTTCTTTCAAATATCCGGCCCTACTGACTGAAAGTTAAGATTAATGAGCCCTCAAGAAATGAAGCAGGCCATTATCTCCCACGTGGCTTTTATCTGACTCAGAGATTTCAGAGTACAAAGATTGTATCAAAAATCAATTTGATATAAGATTATGAATATACAAATATTAAAATATTCCTCAACATTCCCCTCTTCTATTCTACTTGAATAACAATAACTAATTTTAATTTTGTAACCCTCAACACATCCTTCAGCAGTAGAGAAAAAACCCTTCCCCTTAAAGTGACAAGGGCTGGGAAATCTCTGGGGACACCAGGCATGAAGGACTACCTGCCCTCCAGGCGTCAAGGGCTTACAAAACGATTAATGCAGGTTTTTTCAGGCATATTAACGCTGGATCTCAGAACTGAATGATATAAACTAGAAGTGGCTACACATTTACTTGATATTAACTTAAATAAACACTTAAAAATAGCAAAAATAACATAGAATCAGTAACAGTAAGATTACAATAAAAACTCCACCTAATATGCATTTTCCCATATTTCCCTACCATCCTCCTAGACCTAGAGTCCAATCAAAGTTACTAAAAGAATCATGTACGTCTTGTAGTCTACTCTGAACCTCATGCAACTTATCAATATCATGATGAATACGTCCAGAATTGTTAGAAATCAAAACACATCATTCTGCTCCTACCCTTGCACAAACTCCTCCTTCTGCTGCAAGTAAATAATCTAATGTTTCTGTTCTAATCTGTTCTTGTTCAGCCGTAAACTGAAGAATGGCATCTCCTGTAGAATTAAAAGCTTCATCTACCATATCGACCAACAAATCAAGCTTATGATACAATGTAATTGCACCAATGTTAGGAAAAAATCCTCCCAATACTCTCTCAGAAATACTTGTATTAACAGATATAGATGACTTGTTACTAAAAAGAGTCCATCATGATTGAATACGACCTAGTGGAAGAGTACCGGCTGCGTGGAGTAGAGGTAACATCACTGCTCTGCGTGGAGAGAGCCTGTGGAGTCATGGGTTCAATCCCAACGAGCACCTCTCCAGTAAGTGTCCTTGGGCAAGACACCTAACGGTACTCACTCGCCACGCAGGACATACTTGAAAATGAGAGAAATCTCAATGTATCCTTCCTGGTAAAATCCTTTCTCAAAAAAAAAAGAGTAAGTGAAAGGTATAAAGCAGGAATGACATTAGCCAGGTAACAAACACCCGACAAATTTTTAGGTATAATCTTATAGGCCCAATGACAACATAGATAATAAATTCCAACAGAGTTGAATGCCTTCTACAGAAAAAGGAGAAAAGGGCTGCTTTCTAATTTCCTGCAATTTACATGTTGAGACTATTGCCATATTAGAACTTACTACAGCCCATCGCAAAATAGTATCATACGGTGTTTCATTAACCTCTGGCTATTGAGGAACCTAAATGGAGCTGAACTGCGCATTTAGTGAGTAAGTAATGGAGAAGCATTATCACAATGAGTATCGTTATAATCTTGAAGATATGTGTACCAACTAAACAATTTAGGAATCTTTGTCCAATTAACTACCTGATTCACTTTCAAATTGCAAAATCATGAATTATTGGAATGTAAAGGTACATTATAATCAAAAATAATAAGAGCATTTACAGGAGGCGGAACAGTAGAACGATTAGCGTGATTAACAAATGCTATGGCTCCAGTTTGAACTGAGCGAGCTAAATGCAACTTTGTCTTCTTTGATTCTGTTTGCCTCTGAACATCAGTAAAATCAACAAAAGGGTCTTGTTTAGAGCAGATCATTAAACTAAGTGATTCAGCGGTCCATGGGGATCCTAAAAAGGGATAACCATAGTTATGTGAATGTGGAGCATAAGCGCAGATCCAGCATGAATCTGTGCGGTTCAAGGCTGTGTAGAGATTTCGTGCAATTTTTATTAAATAATTATCAAGTTCCCAAGAAGAATGAGATTGTGAGCGACGATACATCTGAGTATTTGCACTTGTTTTGGGAAAATCTTTGTAGACATTGTTCCTGAAAACATAGCATATATGATGAAGATCACAAAGATCATTGCTGTTAAACGAGAGCAACAGTAGTAGATGGTACATCGGTCAACAAGGGAATCTGTGGTGCTTTGGTTAGGGATGGCATCTTCTTCAAGTGGCTTGCATGTATCCATACTTGATTATCTTCTGTCAGGATGGCAGTCAGGGTGACTGCGATCACTGTAGTTGGAGGACCATAGGGTGGATCCAAGACTCTTGCCTTGAAGAAGGACTCCACAAGGACTTGATCTCCTGGTTGGAAAGGAGGAGTTGGTTTTCCTGCGGGAACAGGAAGAGACAGAGATACATCACCATAGATACCATTCAATTTGTCCACAATATTCAAATACAACATTAAGGTCCCCGCTTACCATCGGGGCACCTTTAGTTCTACACCATGGAGTGGGGAATGGTCTGCCCATTAGAATTTCAAAAGGCGAATAACCCGTAGTTGAGCTAGGAATCATTCTGATTTCAGCCACTACTGCTGGTAAATGGTCGTGCCAATTCTGACTTTTATCAAGACTTCCTTTTATTAATTTTTGTTTGATCGATCTGTTCATCCTCTCTACCTGTCCTGAAGATTGTGGATGGAAAGGAATGTGATACTTCCAATCAATACTTAGCATCTTACAAATCTTTTGTGTAACCGCAGAAGTAAAATGAGTGTCCTTATCGCTATCAATAGTCCTGGGACATCCAAAACGTGGGATAATTTCTTTACACATCACTTTTACAACAGTACAAGCGTTTTCCTTAGCACAAGGAAAGGCCTCAACCCATTTAGAGAATGTATCCATTATAACAAGTAAATACTTGATCCTACCTGTTGCTGGTGGCATGTGTGTAAAATCAATCTGTAAACATTGCATAGGACTATCAGAAGGAGGAAGGTGGTCAGGTTTACCAAACAGAGGCTTGTTTGCATTGCCTGTTGCACAAGTCAAGCATTGAGATAGAATATTCACAACTGTCTGTTCTAATCTATGGATTACAAATCTTTCCTTCATTGTTGCCAACACCCCTCTTCGGCCGACATGTCCATAGCCATGGAATTGTCGGACGAGAAGCGATGAAGAAGCCTGAGGTAAAGCAATGCAGGCATCAGGGTCCCGAAGGGCACCAGAAGAATCGGGTGCAACAGAATGTATCTTCCAATGCAGTAAATAATCAGGAGAAGCTGCTGCCTGCATTGAAAGAATATCAATGTTATCAGAATGGGGAACTGTCAGCACTGCATTAAGAACATGCTGTTGAGTGACATCTGCATAGTCTGGCCATACAGGGTATAACACAGCTGCATGTTTAGCAACAGCATCTGCAAAATCCTTGCCATCACATGTCATATCTGTTTTAGTACTATGGCCTTTACACTTAAAAATGGCAAGGTTCCTAGGTAAAAGAATGGCACACAATAAAGCATCAATTAAATCAGAATGGGAAACCTTCTTGCCATCTGCAGCAACAAAACCTCGGCGTTGCCAAATCACTCCAAAATCATGGACCACACCATACCTAGAATCAGTGTAAATGGTGACATCTTTATCCTTAAAAGCAAGACAGGCCTGAGTCAGGGCTACAAGTTCAGCAGCCTGAGCTGAAACAAAAGGTAACGAGCCTGCAGCTAAAACAGTAGTAGGTAACTGTACAGCAGGAAAGCGACAATGAAAAACACCATCAGCTGGTTTAGAACATGAGCCATCCATAAAACACACATCACCTTTAGCCAAAGGAGTGGATTGCAAGTCTGCGGGTGGAGATGTAGTAGCCTGAATAAGCAAACATGTGGTGTGTCTGAGAGGGCAATGTTTAACCTCCCTGGCGGTCTAATTTTTTCAAAATTTCGTGTCTAAAAGCGTCTCCATTTTTTTTTAAAGGAAACGTGTTTTTGTACATAGTTAGCCTGTAATAATTAGGAATCACACACTGAAATCCGTGAAATCAAGAGTCCTTACTGGTAAAATCCTTTATAAATAAATTAATAAATAAATAAAAAATAAATAGTAAATACACTGAGTCCGATAAAGTTTGAAACACGACATAATAATTTATTATCCCAAAAATAATTATCCAAAATAATGAAAATAAATGATATTCAATAAAATACAACAAAAACACTGAAATCTGTCTGCAAGCAAGGGTGAGACGATGTATGGTCTATTCCTTATCCTGTAGTGCCACCTAGTGGCCGTTCATAAACATTACACTTTACATAGTTACATAGTTACATAGTTATATAGGCTGAAAAAAGACATGCGTCCATCGGGTTCAGCCTCTCCCACATAACCTACTGCTGTTGATCCAAAAGAAGGCAAAAAAAACAGTCTGAAATGCTTGCCAATATGCAACACACTGGGAAAAAATTCCTTCTTGACCCCAGAATGGCAGTCAGATTTCTCCTTGGATCAAGAAGCTTTTACCCACATATTAAATATTATAAACCTTAATATTCTGTGTCTGCAGGAAGTCATCTAGTCGTTTTTTAAAAGTCTGTACAGACTCTGACCCAACCACCTCAACAGGCAGAGAATTCCACAGCTTTATTGTTCTCACTGATAAATTTGGATTTAAAGCAAACAAAACAAACTCCCTATAATAATTACCATTTAGGAAATTTCAATAAACCTTTTTCAAGTTTCTTCTCATATATCAAAGTTGAAAACAGGTCGCCGCGCTGCACCATGGCGAGAGACAACAAAATCGGCCACAAAGCAATGTAGCGTCAGTCCTGTCTGAAATATCCTTCCTTAGACAGGTCTTTTATTAGATTTCAAAGAACTTATAGCCAATCAGCATACAGATACATTTCTACGTCAGAGTTTAACCAACAGTGAGCCAAAAATTACTATATTGATTCAGAGATGGCTTTTCTCTAGCTTACACTGTTCATACACCCTTTCCTGCACACAAAGGAAATGGCTAAATTCCACAGGCTAACATCCTATGCAAGTAAAAGACTTGCAGGGTTTGACACTTATAATGGGGGGGGGTGGATTCACACTACCTATCATATTAAAATACCTTTCAATCGTCTCATTGATCACATATACAATCGTGATCACAAAAAGGGATGAAACAAACTAGACAATTAAACTAATTATACCTGGGGCCATAGTATCCTCGCCTAATACCTGCATGATATACGAAAAGGATTCCCCAAGGATGCCCTTTATGAGCATAAAATACACTTATCTATCTAGATTCACTCTTCCAGCGAACCACATTTGGAGCGTAGGCAAAAATACCTAATCTAGACCTTAAATAACTATTTATTCCCATTTCCCAAAATATAATTCACCGAACAAGAAAAGTATAATAACTTGAATGTAAAAGTTCATTTATCTAATAAATCAACATGAGTCAGATCTACATCTGTGTGTTTTCCTATGTTCAGCTTCACTCCACAAAACGCATACACACCTGCATTCATACACACTCTCAAGAAATACATTCTCATTTTCCCAAATTAAATCCTTTCTCACACTTATCTAGGGGATTAAATAAAAAAAATAATATTCCATAATCTAATACCGTAGTCCACAGTGCGAGATGAAGGTGTGGTCTTTTTTTTTTTAACATCCCAGCTTGAGACGCATAATCATTGAATGTCATCAGAGCTCCCACCATAGGGACTCCTGAACAAGCTGTCTCTTTGCGCTGGTTGCTGATTACCTGTGACCTTTGACCTTGACACAAAATGTCCATGATTCGTTCCATATGCAGTCATTGTGACTGTCAGGTTTCTTGATGATGTGATATGGTTTTAGCAACAATAAAGAAAATAAAAAAGAAAAGAAAATATGGTATACCCCGCTAATCATATACATCCATTCATTCATTGTCACTCTCAAATGCACGAAAACAATAAAAATGTTAATTTACACAAGAAGAGACACAGATAATACATTTTAAAATTTCCCCGCAAAGCCTATCGGCCTCACGCCACGGGAAAAAAATTATACTACTTCTGACTCATTGTTAGAGAAAAATATATATATACAACTTTGGCTCAAAAGGGAAATAGCCGAAGTGCATACTCCACCCTTTATTAAATATAAACATTTTTTTTTTTTTTCTTACTATCCTATTCAGTCTTGTTCGGTGTTTTGAAACAAACCTGGCGTTTATAAAACACACCAATCCTCAAATGAAATAAAAAAAATAAAAACAGCATTAATTTTATCGAATTAAAACTTTCCATTTACCACTATATATGTCATGAAACGTATTTATGCAAATGCATTAAATTATATGTTCCTAAATACATTAATTAACTCTAATTTTAATTGGATGTGATCTCCAGTAATCCTAAATGTGTCAGGGAATTTGAACAATATTGATTGTAACTAAACAACAAAAATAATAAAATATAAAATAATAAAAGACACAAAATAATTATCACTTAGACGACATCAGAAATAAAAATACATTATCTTCTTTCTTTGTCTTCTGTCTTATTGGTTGAAAATAACAGTTTTGTAAAACTGACATGTCTTAAGTTGTATTTCCAAATCAATGATCTTCTTTAATTGCATGATTTATTGATGAGTTGTCGATAATTAGATTGTTTTATTGCCTGGTGTCTGATAATTCCTTATTATCCGGTTGATGTAACATTGCAATGTGAAATGATAATGTGTTTGAGTAAATTTCCTTCAATTCCAACATCTTTATCAATATTGGTATCACATAATCTTCCATCTAGCTTGAGCAAAGTTGGCATGCATGGGTAATTTTCACCTAAAGTAAAAACTTGGGAAAAAAATGTATTATTAACCTGTCAAAAACTTTAAAAGTCATATGGTTAAAATACTTTTAAAATGGAGAAAAAAAATGCAACACATTTTTGGACACAAAGAAAAGGAGTGGTCATGAGAGAGAAAAAAAATGGAGGAGAGGAGGGGTCATGAGGAGACAACACGGAGGAGAGGAGGTTGAGTGAGACAACACGGAGGAGAGGAGGGGTCATGAGTGAGACAACACGGAGGAGAGGAGGGGTCATGAGTGAGACAAAATGGAGGAGACTAGGAAAAGAATGTGAACTTCAATTCAAATAAAAAAAAAACACAACAAAAATATCATGAACTGGGAAAGAAAGTATAGAAGGGCATGTTTAAAACTTGACGCGTTAATTAGCACAAAGTTCTCAGAGGAAACTCAGAGAAAAAGATTATTAATAAACATCTAAAACTACAATCATTATTTAGGATATTGGTAAAAAACAAACATTCAAACGTGAGGTGTTTGTGCAGCTATTGTACAACCTGTTTTATTCCCTCCAAGAATATTCAATGGAGGCAAAGTTATACGCTATTGCACTTCACACCAAAAGACAAAAACATCAGACAGCAAAAAATAATACTAGACATCTGGCTACCACTGCAGAAAAAGAAAAAACAATCAAACAATACTCAGATACCAAACTACAACCTTCCATCTCCCTTAGTCAACTAAAATAAAACAAAAAAAAACACCTTCTCTCATTTGAAATCTGCCTAAATTCCTTTGTACAGCGCTACTAAACCTGTAGGCGCTTTCCTTTAAACTTTCACTCAAATCCTTCAGCTTTATATCACTTCATCCTCTTAGATTCCAAACAACTAAACATGAACCTACATAAATATTCCATTATACAAGTTACAAAATCTGTAAATGATCTCAGTCAGCCATTTTGGCAAAACATATAACCTATATTAAGGTGCGGTCAATCCCTTAGTGCTGGACTCAAACAAAGACCAGAGGAAAATAACCGACCACGCCTCTCTTGGGAAAATGTACAACTTGAGCCCATCACCTTGATACACTAATTTTTTTTATATATATATCATACATCAATTTATAATCCATTTACAGTAAATCCAGCTCCCATAATTACTTTCTTCTGTTCCACTACTGTACGCACGCCGAAGCACTCAAACCGCGCCCAATTCCACAACAGTTACAGTTTTATAAAGCACTAACAGCTCCAGAATTCAACTGCTACTACAGTCATTCAAGGCATTAGACACATGTCATTTGTATATACTGTTCAATTATCCCAAATAGATACTCACAGAACAACAACAATAACTACATATTCCATTATCCAACTTGCACTGCTAAAAGACTACTAGCATTCAAAGAAAAAAAATCCTTATACAAACACAAAATAACATTATACATTACAAATAAAGAGTTTATTAATTAAATAAAAAAAGAACAAAGAGAGAAAAAATGAATGTATGAGAAAGAGAAAAAAGTTAGCAGGCGCTTTTGAAAGTCACTGTAAAAGTAAAGCCCTATTGTCTCCATTTCCTGTGCCTTTTTTTTTTTACACGAGGCAAGGCAGTAATGACACAGAAACAAAGCAACCTGGTTTACGAAAAGCAGTCCCTATACATAAATTACATATAAAAAACATAATATCAAAACTACGAAATACAAAACATCAAAGATAAACACATACATTAATAGTTAGTAAAGACAAACATTTAAATAAACAGACGCAATCAATGGCCAGAAACAAAATAAAATATAAAACAAAAACAAACATGCAATCTGAAAAAAACAGTTAGCAAATCCTTTAGAATCAGCGCGCAAACACATGCAGCAAAAAAATAAAGAAAAAATGGCAGCAGCCCGCAAGAAAATAAAAAAATAAGAGGAAAAAACTGTCTCTCAATGGGAGATAATCATTTTTGCTATATGAGAAGAAATGAAAATCTAATCAATTAAAATAAAATTCTCACAATTACAAGATATGGACGACCCAGAAACACCAGAATTAAAGTACAAGATAGACACAGAACGGAGACAATACAACTAGAAACATCTCTCCTTTTATTTTTATGAGTTCAATTTCCAGCATATACAAATACTCAGCACACCGGGCGAGTTCAAACACACGTGAGGTCCTCAACGATTTTTCTTTACTACAATACATAAAATGACAAAAACAAACCAAGACAAAGAGTCCAACCTTGCACCAAAAAAAAAAATCAAAAAAAATCAACAAGCTCTGAACCATAGCTTTAACGTCAAGGAAAATAAACAAAAACCAAGCCTGGAGGCAGGTTCGTAAAATCTGAACAAGCAAATGTAAGGATACATTCGAATGGCAAATCCCACTTCAGACAACACAACTGATAAATTTGGATTTAAAGCAAAAAAACAAACTCCCTATAATAATTACCATTTATGAAATTTCAATAAAACCTTTTCAAGTTTCTTCTCATATATCAAAGTTGAAAACAGGTCGCCGCGCTGCACCATGGCGAGAGACAACAAAATCGGCCACAAAGCAATGTAGCGTCAGTCCTGTCTGAAATATCCTTCCTTAGACAGGTCTTTTATTAGATTTCAAAGAACTTATAGCCAATCAGCATACAGATACATTTCTACGTCAGAGTTTAACCACCAGTGAGCCAAAATTACATATTTGATTCAGAGATGGCTTTTTCTAGCATACACTTTTCACACACCCTTCCTGCACATAAAGGAAATGGCTAAATTCCACAGGCTAACATCCTATGCAAGTAAAAGACTTGCAGGGTTTGACACTTATAATGGGGGGGGGGTGGATTCACACTACCTATCATATTAAAATACCTTTCACTCACCGTAAAATAACCCTTCCTATGCTTTAAGCTAAATTTTCTTTCTTCCAGTCTAAATGGATGACCCCTTGTCCTATGTATAGTCCTGTTAATGAATAGGTTATCAGACAATGGTTGATAATGACCCCGTATATATTTATATAAGGTTATCAGATCCCCTCTAAGGCGCCGTTTCTCTAAACTAAACAGGTTTAAGCTTGTTAGTCTTTCCTCATAACTTAACCCTTCCATTCCCCTTATTAATTTAGTTGCCCGTCTCTGCACTTTTTCTAACGCTATAATATCTTTTTTAAGACCGGTGCCCAAAATTGCACGGCATATTCAAGGTGCGGCCTGACCATTGATTATATACAGAGGCAAAATTATGTTTCATCCCGTGAGTGAACTCCCCTTTTAATGCATGCCAGTACTTTGCTGGCCTTGGCGGCTGCTGTTTGACATTGCACATTGTTACTTAGTTTGAAGTCTATGATATATTTCCAAATCCTTCTCCTGCTTGGATTTCCCTAACTCCGTACCATTTAGGGTATAAATTGCTTGTGTGTTCTTCACTCCAAAGTGCATAACTTTGCATTTATCTAGATTAAATTTCATCTGCCATTTAAGTGCCCAGTCCCCCAATTTATCTAAATCCCTCTGCAGCGAAGTAACATCCTGCTCAACATTGTATTACTTTTCTAGCTTTGTGTCATCTGCAAACAGTGATACATGACTTTCAATGCCTATCTCAAGGTCATTTATAAATAAATTGAATAGTATTGGTCCTATAACAGACCCCTGAGGGACACCATTTACCACTGGTGTCCATCTTGAAAATGCTACCATTTATGACCACTCTCTGTACCCTATCTTTTAGCCAGTTTTCTATCCAAGAACAAGTATTTTCATCTAGACCAATTTTTCTTAATTTAAATAGTAACCTTTTGTGTGGAACTGTGTCGAAAGCTTTGGCAAAATCTAAGTAAATCACATCCACTGCGACCCCCTGATCTATACTTCTACTTACTTCCTCATAGAACGTAATTAGGTTAGTCTGACATGATCTGTGTTCATGAAACCATGCTGATTTTTGCCAATAACATTATACCTCCCATAAATTCCTGAACATTATCCCTTAGTAACCCCTCAAATACTTTCCCAGCCACAGATGTTAAGCTCACAGGTCTATAATTCCCAGGCACAAATTTTAAACCTTTCTTAAATATAGGGACCACGTCAATTTTTCTCCAATCCTCTGGTACTATTCCTGAAACAAAAGAATCTTGAAAGATTAAGAACAGAGGTTTACATATTTCAACACATAGCTCTCTCAGACATCTACTCTCGACTCGCGGGTGAATTCCATCTGGCCCTGGGGCTTTATTCACATTCACATTGTTTAATTTCTGCAAAACCTTGTCCTGAGTCAACCAGTCACTTTGTATTAGTAAGTTTTTATTAATGAATTTCATGTCTCCGGTTACAGGTTTCTCTTTGATAAATACTGAAGAAAAATAAATCATTAAAATTTCTGCCTTATCCTGATCTTCAGTTAACAATAACCCTGACTCAGATTTTAGTGAACCTACATTTTCACTCTTGGGTTTTTTGGAATTTATGTACCTAAAGAATCTTTTAGGGTTGGTCTTGCTCTCTTTGGCTATTTTCTTCATTTTCTAGTTTAGCCCATCTAATCGCATTTTTACATGCTTTATGGCTGCCCTATATGCTTTATAGGATGCCTCAGATTTATCAGATTTAAAAGCTTTAAATGCCTTCTTTTATTTTTCATTTCCTTAGTTACCTTCCTACTAAGCCACATTGGTTTCAGTCTGTTTCTTTTATATTTATTAACCAGTGGAATATATTGTGACGTGTACTTTTCTAGTGTTAGTTTAAAGATATTCCACTTATCCTCCGTGTTTTTCCCGTGAAAGAGTTTCTGCCAGTCAATGACATTGAGAGATTCCTTTATTTTAATAAAGTTGGCCTTTTTAAAATTATATGTTTTAGCTGCCCCTTATGAATGTGTTTTTTTGAGTTTATTTCAAAAGTCACCATATTATGGTCACTGTTTCCCAACTGTTCCTTTACATTAATATTTGAGAAAAGATCCACATTATTTGTTATAACCAGGTCCAGACAGTTATCCTCTCTAGTTGGTGTTTCTACCAGTTGTGACATGAAGGTATCATTTAAAATGTTCAGAAACCGGATTCCCTTTGCTGAATTACTAGTCCCACTATCCCAATTATGTCCGGGTAATTAAAATCTCCAATAATTAAAGTGCTACATGATGTGCAGCCTTCCTAATTTGCTCTAACAGTTGTTCTTCCTCATCATTATCTATATTAGGTGGTTTATAACATATGCCAACCAATAATTGACTTCCCTGTTTATTCCCCAACGAAATATTTACCCATAAGGATTCCACATTTCCCTCATCGCTTTCCAGTTGTGTAATATTAGGCTTTAAATCCTGATTTACATATAAACACACTCCACCCCCTTTCTTATGTTTCCTATCCTTTCTAAACAATGTATAACCGTTTAAGTTTACAGCCCAGTCATGCGTTTCGTCCCACCACGTTTCTGTTATTCCTATAATGTCGTATTGCTTAGTGTATGCTATTACCTCTAGTTCCACCATCTTGCTATTGAGGCTCCTTGCATTAGCAAGCATACATTTAATGTTGTCTCTACCCACACATGCTGAATGTGACTTTACATTACATGCCTCCACTGTTCTGACATTACCCATCCCCTCGGCTCCACCCCCCTTAGTCTGAGCTGAAACCCTTCCGCTATCTGCTCTGTCTCCATTTTGTAAGATACTGTATCCCTCCCCCTTCCACTAGTTTAAAGTCTCCTCCAACCTTTTAACCATCCTCTCCCCTAGCACAGCAGACCTCTTCCATTCAGGTGCATCCATCACGACTATACAGATTGTACCCCAGTGCAAAATGAGCCCAGTGCTCTAAAAACCCAAAGCCCTCCTTCCTGCACCAAGCTTTAAGCCACGCATTTATAATCCAAAATGCTGTAAACTGTAAAAAAGATTTCTTTAATGCTAGCCCCGCCCCTGCATCATGTGACTCGCAGGGAGCCATCCAGGAAGCAGCTCGCCGAGATCACACTGCGTGGGACAGCGAGGGAGCCAGGAGGAGGGGAGTATGTATCCAGCCCGACGGTGGCTGGGGGTTATCGTTCGTGGTAGCGAAATTTAACCCCGAGTCACACTCTGGAATACCGGCAGGGAGGTTAATGAGCGAATGTAAAAGTGTTGCAGGGCCTGTACCAGTTGGATCGTACTGTAGGGTAAGACCTGTAGTGGAAGTTCAAAATGGTTTCATAGCCTGAAGGCCGGTGCGCTGTCATATGTTGTGTGGTAAGATTATTAAGGACCTGAATGACTTGAGGAGACAGACATATGTAAAACCAATGAACGAGATAAAACTAAAGAAGAAAAAACCAAGAAGCTGTAGCACGTAGACAAGCTGGCATCGCTACCATAGGCAACAATTTGGAATACAAAGCAACAGGTCTGTAACCACTGCCGTGCATTCGAGCCAGAACACTCGCAACTGTAACACCATCATCCACACAATATAGATGAAAAGACAATGTATAGTTAGGTATTCCCAGAGCAGGGGCAGCACACAAAGACTTTCGAAGAGCTTTAAAGGCCTGATGCATTTCATCAGTCCATTTAACCTTCAAAGGTTGATCATCCTTGGTACATTGGCGCAAAATGTGATAAAAAAAAGAACAATCTGGAATCCATTGGCGACAGTAATTAATCATTCCCAAACATGACAAAACTGCTGGTTTAGTGGCTGGTAAAGGAAGCTGTGTAATAGCTTGACCACGTTCAGATGACAAAGTACGAGTTCCATGAGACAAAACAAAACCCAGATATTTTACAGTGGGTAAGCAAATTGGAGTTTGTTCAATGACACCTTATGACCTGCATCGGCCAAGTGTTGTAGGAGTCTAATAGAGTCCTGGATACAGGAATCATTGTCAGGGCTGCATAATAAAAGATTATCCACATACTGAAGTAAAGTAAACCCACAAATAGGGGAAAAAGAACTCAGTGACGCACGAACAACAGCGGAAAAAGCCGTGGGGATATGGGAAAATCCTGCGGTAAATGGATTGAATGTAAATTGTGAGCCTTTAGAAGTAAAAGCAAAAAGCAGTTTAGTCCCTGGATTCACAGGAATGCGGAAAAACGCACTGAATAAATCCATAGCTGGAAAGTAAGAAGCCTCAGCAGGAATAGTAGTGAAAAGTGCATTAACATCTGGCACCAACGGAGAAAATCATTCCCTGCTCGCAAATCTGGATAAATCTATATTCAGTTTTACCAGGATTCCAAATTGGATTAATTGGGCTATTGAACGCTGAATTATAGATTTAGACAAGAGTTCAGCAATAACTGGTGCAATTCCTAATTTTTTATCTTTTGACAATGGATATTGCTTAATGTACACATGAGAAGAATTTGGTTTCCGCGTAGCGCGGTCGGGGGTGAAATTCAAAGCTGGAGAAACATTTCTCAATGATCAGGGATTTCACCAATACTGATACCATGGAAAGCATCTGTTACTCTTGACGGCAAAGCAGGAGAAAAAAGGCACAAATTTTAGAGATTTCACATAACCAAAACCTTGTTTCCACAAATACGCATTTCCGGCTGCATGCGCACAAATCTGTGTTGGCCAAACAGACGTTCCAGTAAGCTCTGTGTTAGTAAAAGAGTTATCAAGGCAGCAGGAAACTGAGAAGCCGCGGGTGGAGAATGTCTGAGTTGGGTAAAAACTCATTCAAGGACAGAAACGCTATCAGATGTTAGATACAGACACTTACAGCGTTATTCAGAGAGCAGTGAAAAGCAGGAGAATGGCTGGAGAATGGAAAATTCTAGGTCAAAATAGCCGATTTGGAATGTGAGAAGAATAGGAGAATTTTTCTGGTTTGGCTATTTTGACCTAGAATTTTCACTTCTCCAGTCATTCTCCTGCTTTTCACCGCTCTCTGAATAACCCTGTATGTATCCCTAGCAGTATCTGGTATAGTAACAAATGCAGCATTGTTTAGGCCAAAATAATCATGAAAAAACAGCGTGCAAAAGAACGCCACCCTTAGGAGTCATTTCAATAATCATTCCCAACTTGGCCATTAAATGGCGACCAAGCAAATTGACAGGAGAATTAGGAATGATTCGAAAAGTGTTATATAACCACAATTTAGAATCTGTACGGCTGCATATGGTAAGAATTGGAGTCTTTACACAAGCTATTGGAACTCCACCTACGCCGACAGACATCAAGCTTTCACCAGTCAGAGATCCCAGAGAAAATTTGCCAAACTGGAACGAGTCGCTCCACTATCCACTAGAAAATCCTAAATGTTACCATCCACAGATAGAGAAATAATAGGGAGTTGATCCCAGTTATCAGAGAGCTGATTAGCTACAAAAGTAAGAATTCCAACAACTACCAGACCTATTTCCCTGAGGAGGGAGAGACCGTCCTCCCCTTCCACCTGGGAAATCCATGACCACGTCCTCTAAAACGCCCAAACTGACCATTCCTCTGCTGATAGAACGGTATGGTCACATTATCACCTGGGAGAGATTTATTATCACTATTATCCAGCAGCGTCTTTCCAGCAATCCAGCAATCCAGCAGCGTCTTTCCAGCAGTCCAGCAATCCAGCAGCGTCTTTCCAGCAGTCCAGCAATCCAGCAGCGTCTTTCCAGCAGTCCAGCAGCCCGGAAGTGCAAAACTCCATGGAACTCCAGGATGTGATACACATGGTGGCGTGGAAGCGCTACCGTGAATATCACTGCAGGTAGTGCTGTATTCTGGGGCGAGATGTCGAGGTAGTGCCTGCCCAGGAATCTCGTGCAAAAAACGTGAGATGCTATGCGGAAACTTGCAGATGCACATTATCCCAATTAGTGTCTCCATTTTAGTGTGAGCTATAATCCAGCCCTTTAACTTTTCTGTGCTATTACCATAGAGCAGTGGTTCCCAACCACGGTCCTCAAGTACCCCCAACAGGTCAGGTTTGCAGGATATGTGAAGCATAGCACAGGTGATACGATTTACTGCTCAGTGATTGCAGGATTCAGTCTGCATTTCCCCAAGGCGATCCTTAAAGCTGGCCGGTTGGGGGGAACCACTGCCTTAGACCCCAGAAGACATGTTTCCTACATTCACTTTGGATAGATAGGAAGCATAATGCCTGAATCCCCTGAAGTGCCTGCTTACAAGTCGATGGATTGTGACTTGAGTATTCTGTCTGTCAGTGGGATATTGGTTTTTCCTACATACGCCAGACCACGAGGACATTTCAGTAAATACATGTAGAACAGACTTTGTTGTGTAAGACAGCTCTTTCAGCTTGATGTTTTCACCTGTATATGATTGAACATATGTGTCTCCTTTTACTAAGTCATTACAGTGTAAACAGGGTGTCAGGGATAGAATAATTATGACGTGTATTTTTCTTACTAGATATGTATATATATCATTAATGACAGTGCCTCCAATACCAATGGTATAATTTGGTCATTTACCCTTAAGATAAGGATTAATAACTAATCAATGAATCTACGTCTTAATAATATAGCGCTTTATCCCAAGTTCTTTTGAGCCTATGTAGATATTTTTAGGCACAATAAAATCAATGGAAACAGAGAAGGATGTAAAGAGGCACTTTGAGGAAATCGGATCGCTACACGTGCTTTCAAATGTGGTGTTCCCTCCACCACGAAGAAAAATAATAGATATAGAACAGATGAAAGAACAGCGCTCCTACCCTAATGCAAACTAATTATCCCCAGTGATACCACCAAGGTGTAGGGATAAGAAGCCATTTTCTTACACTTCTATATTTCTTGGAAAACAGTGCCTTCAATAATGTTCCTTTTAACGAGGTCTAGATGCTAGGTAGACAGTCTCGACCTCCAAACATAAGGAAGAAAGAAAATACAACAATAGTGCAGATCAACCAATAATAACTTATGGGTAAAATAAACGAACGTTCAGTGATATATTGCAATCACAATCTTCGAGAGCTCCCTAGCTCTATTGTTATCACGTTACGGATTGTTAGGGCCAATCCGTCAGCCAGACTTCACCTTTTCAGGATCACTTTCCCTTATATCACAAAGAGAGAAAAAGCTTTCATGGTAAAGCGACATGTAATTCTTTATATAGAGCAGTGTCTCCAGAAAAAGGAATCTCACTCACCCTCTGAAGAGCTGTACCAAGCTCTAGGGATCCAGCACCCACAAATTGTTAGGCACAATTATAGAAAGCCTCTTTCAAGATGAAGATTCTGTAAAACTGCAGATTTTATTGGTAAAAAAAACCCTAAAATACATACGGCTAAAAATAGAAGCCAGACGCGTTTCGCGCATCAATGCGCTTCCACAGTGGCAAATAAAAAAGAAAATTACATTTCATCATCCATAACTCATATATATATATATATCCCCTTTAACATTACTGTGTCCGTCATTGGTTCGATTTGTGTAAATGCGAAATCATTTGCTACTGAGTGGTACTAACAGGGTTATTCAAAGAGAGGTGAAAAGCAGGAGAATGACTGGAGAATGACTGGAGAATGGAAAATTCTAGGTCAAAATAGCCGATTTGGAAAGTGCGATGAAAGGGAGAATTTTTCTGGTTTGGATATTTTGACCTAGAATTTTCCATTCTCCGGTCACTCTCCTGCTTTTCACCTCTCTTTGAATAACCCTGTTAGTGTTGCTGTTCTGTCTGACCTCCCTGGTTGGGGGTGCTAGGGCTCGCAGTCCTGACTGCTTGCAGATCAAACAACTCAGAGGTCTGTCCAAAAGGATCCACACCGCAGTGATCAGGGGAGAGCGCTATAGTGAACGTGACAATGGCATTAGAATCCGTTTAGTAACAATGATAACCAGAGGCGTAACTAGAAACCTCAGGGCCCCGGTGCAAGAATCCATGAAGGCCCCCCCCCCCGAGAGTGTTTTGCATTTTTACTAAAGACATTTTGCAAGAATCCCTGGATACATGTCTCCTGCACTATCCAAAAATTGCTGGTTTCAAAACCTAATAATACTATAACCTATCACCTAGTATCCCTATTATATTAATATTACCATAGCATTAAATTCCACAGCTAATAGATATATAATAGGGATACTAGGCGATAGATCGCCGTAACGTTGGGGTACCTTGTCTTGGCTTTCAGGAGTTTGTACTGACCCACTTTATGTTTTGGCTGCTTTTTGCATTGGGCTTTCCCTAATATTGCATATTTCATATGATTCAGCTATTTGGTTTTTCTTGTGTTTATTTTTGCTGAGCCTGTGGGGCTGAATTACTATATGCTGCATGTTGTGAGCTGTAACTATATGTAACATTTGTCATTGTGATACTATTACCTTTGTTATTGACATTATATATTTTTGTATTAAAGATATTTTTTATTATACTTTTGGTACATATTATTTCATGGTTGTGCCATCTTGATTTATTGTGGTTTGGTTACACATTTATAGGACCTTGGGGAGTCCTTGCAGATGAGCACACTTTTTCTGACTATTTTATGAAAACAGTATGCAGGATATCTATTTTGCTTCATGAGAAAGATACTAACACATCACACTGGAGTGTTCACAGTGAGTGACCAGCCACTGCAGTGAGACACCAGGAAGTGTAAGATTTATGATGGATAGCCAGACAAAACATAACATGGCCTCTGTTGCCTAATTAACCCCTTAAGGACCAATGACAAAACTGTTCAGTCATAAATACATTGACTTTAAAGACCCTTGGTCCTTAAAAAGGGTTAAAGAGTCACCACTAGATGGGCCCCCCTCCAGTGGTGGAATGTCAGGGCATGGTCGCAAGTGCAACCACTGAGACCCTGGTAGTTACGCCACTGATAACATAAATGTAAATGATGACACTAGCTTCTGTTCTACAATAATGTAAGCGTATATGAGATTAGATTCTGATTAATAGCAATGATAACTCAAACCGTAAATGATATTAGTCTCTGATTAGTGCAACAGATCTCAGAGTCCCCCTGACTGAGTCACATCTGTTAATACTGCTTCCTTGCTGGACCCCTATGCTCTCCCCAGCCGTCCTCCAGTCCCTAGGCGGAGCTTGATGATGGATACACGTAAAGAGCCTTGCTAGCATCCCCCAGAAATAAGACGACGCGCTTGATCCGGGACTTTTGATCAGCTACAACACTAAACACCGTTATTGGGTTGCCTATATCTACAGTCCCAGGTAGAGACCCATAGAAAATATCACCCTGGCCTCCCACTGCCCCTCATCATAAGCCCTCTCCTATCATGATGTTGTGAGGTTCTGATTTTGTGTAGGGCAATATATCCATGTGTGAGCTGCTGGTGCAATATATCCATGTGTGAGCTGCTGGGGGCAATATATCCATGTGTGAGCTGCTGGGGGTAATATATCCATGTGTGAGCTTTTGGGGTAATATATCCATGTGTGAGCTGCTGGGGCAATATATTAATGTGAGCTGCTAGGGCAATATATCCATGTGTGAGCTGCTGGGGCATTATATTAATGTGAGCTGCTGGGGCAATATATCCATGTGTGAGCTGCTGGGGCAATATATTAATGTGAGCTGGGAGGGGGGTACCCAGGGCCCATGGTATGGAAAGGGTTTGCAGGGCTTTCTTACATGTCTTACTACTAGATCTTGTACTTGATTTGGGGGTGCATGCAATCAAAGGGTTGGTCCCAGGCATCAAAAGCTCTCTGCACGCCACTGCTCATCAGTCATGTCTTCATACACCCAGTCTCACCAGTCATGTCTTCATACACCCAGTCTCAGTCATACACCCAGTCATACGGTCATATACCCAGTCTCGCCAGTCATATGTTCATACACCCAGTCCCACCAGTCATGTCTTCATACACCCAGTCCCACCAGTCATATGTTCATACACCCAGTCTCAGTCATACACCGAGTCATACGGTCATACACCCAGTCATACGGTCATACACCAGTCATACGGTCATACACCCAGTCTCACCTGTCATATGTTTATACACCCAGTCTCAGTCATATGTTCATACACCCAGTCATACGGTCATACACCCAGTCATACGGTCATACACCCAGTCTCGCCAGTCATACGTTCATACACCCAGTCTCGCCTGTCATATGTTTATACACCCAGTCTCGCCAGTCATATGTTCATATACCCAGTCTCACCAGTCATATGTTCATACACCCAGTCTCACCAGTCATATGTTCATACACCCAGTCTCAGTCATACACCGAGTCATACGGTCATACACCCAGTCTCGCCAGTCATACGTTCATACACCCAGTCTCGCCTGTCATATGTTTATACACCCAGTCTCAGTCATATGTTCATACACCCAGTCATACGGTCATACACCCAGTCATACGGTCATACACCCAGTCTCGCCAGTCATACGTTCATACACCCAGTCTCGCCAGTCATACGGTCATACACCCAGTCTCGCCAGTCATACGTTCATACACCCAGTCTCGCCAGTCATACGTTCATACACCCAGTCTCGCCAGTCATATGTTCATACACCCAGTCTCGCCAGTCATATGTTCATACACCCAGTCTCGCCAGTCATATGTTCATACACCCAGTCTCAGTCATATGTTCATACACCCAGTCTCGCCAGTCATATATTCATACACCCAGTCTCAGTCATATGGTCATACACCCAGTCATACGGTCATACACCCAGTCTCGCCAGTCATACGTTCATACACCCAGTCTCGCCAGTCATACGTTCATACACCCAGTCTTGCCAGTCATATGTTCATACACCCAGTCTCACCAGTCATATGTTCTTATACCCAGTCTCGCAAGTCATATGTTCATACACCCAGTCTCGCCAGTCATACGGTCATACACCCAGTCTCGCCAGTCATACGTTCATACACCCAGTCTCGCCAGTCATACGTTCATACACCCAGTCACGCCAGTCATATGGTCATACACCCAGTCTCACCAGTCATATGGTCATACACCCAGTCTCAGTCATATGTTCATACACAGGGACACCTCGCATTTGTGTATATCTGTATGATGGTCCGGTGAGAGGCTTTAACGTGTCTGCACAAACTATCAAACCCATAATGTTCTTAACCAGTTTACTTGCAAATCTATTTGGTTCTTTAAAAAGGTTTCCAAAACCTTTTATTGTGCTGCAATAAATCGCCAGTTCCACTGTATTATCTTTATTATCCTTTTAAAACAAGAACTGAACAAGTTGTAAGTTTGCTTAGGGATACGAACGTACACGAGCTTTTCACCCAGATACAATTATACCGAGAAACAGGGCGGAAAAGTACTTCATTGTGTAAGAGGAGATGGAAGATAAAAACAGAACTTGTATATTGTGTCTTAAGAGGGGATATAACAAACAAATCTTAAAAATATTATGATATAATGGAATATACAGTTTTGTTCAAAATTATTCAACCCCCACTGAAATTGAGTGTTTTGGCCAGTTTGACATTGATTTTGATCATTCAGTCATCTTGCTTACAATTAAATCAAAGAGGCACGTGTAGGTCAGACAAATATAACATAACATTTATAATGAAATAACCACAAATGTCTTTTCTGTGCTCACATCATTATCAGTTTTATTCAACCCCCAAGTGACATTCAATCTTAGTACTTAGTACAACATCCTTTTACAGTTAAAACAGCTTTTAAACGTGAAGCATAGCTTGACACAAGTGTCTTGCAGCCATCTACGGGTATCTTCGCCCATTCGTCATGGGCAAAAGCTTCCAGTTCAGTCACATTCTTAGGCTTGCGCACTGCAACTGCTTTCTTTAAGTCCCACCAGAGGTTCTCAATCGGATTTAAGTCAGGTGACTGCGATGGCCACTCCAAAATGTTCCAGCCTTTCATCTGCAACCATGCTCTAGTGGACTTGGAGGTATGCTTGGGATCATTGTCCTGTTGAAAGGTCCAACGTCTCCCAAGCCTCAGGTTTGTGACGGACTGCATCACATTGTCATCCAATATCTCCTGGTACTGAAGAGAATTCATGGTACCTTGCACACGCTGAAGCTTCCCTGTACCTGCAGAAGCAAAACAGCCCCAAAGCATGATTGACCCCCCGCCATGCTTCACAGTAGGCAAGGTGTTCTTTTCTTCATAGGCCTTGTTCTTCCTCCTCCAAACATAGCGTTGATCCATGGGCCCAAACAGTTCTAATTTTGTTTCATCAGTCCACAGAACACTATCCCAAAACTTCTGTGGTTTGTGCACATGACTTTTGGCATACTGCAGTCGACTCTTCTTATTCTTTGGAGACAGCAAGGGGGTGCGCCTGGGAGTTCTGGCATGGAGGCCTTCATTACGCAGTGTGCGCCGTATTGTCTGAGCTGAAACTTCAGTACCCACATCTGACAAATCTTTTCTCAGTTCCTCAGCAGTCACACGGGGACTTTTCTCCACTCTACGCTTCAGGTAGCGCACAGCAGTCGAAGTCAGCATCTTCTTTCTGCCACGACCAGGTAGCGTTTCAACAGTGCCCTTTGCCTTGAATTTGCGAATGATGCTTCCTATGGTCTCTCTTGGTATGTTTAACATCTTTGCAATCTTCTTATAGCCATTGCCCTTCCTATGAAGAGTAATCACCTCTTCTCTTGTCTTCCTGGACCATTCTCTTGACTTCACCATGTTTGTATAATAATAATAATAATAATAATAATTTAACTAAGCGTTTCAGTGCGGGTGCGTCTCAGAATAAAATACAAAACAAAAACATGGAGAGAGCACTATATATATATATTCCCCCCCCCCAGCTCACATGGATATATTGCCCCAGCTCACCTCTCCTCTGCTGTCTGGTCTGCTCTGCCAGGCCTCTCCGAGTCACTGCTGGCGGCCATGTGCTTTTCCTCCTACGAGCGGCTGCCAGCATTAAGCTCTGCCGCCCGCCTGGGATCTATCCACCAGCCAGCTGCGATCTTGCGAGATCGCAGCTGGCTGGAGGATAGATTCCAGGTGACCGGCAGAGCTTTATGCTGACGGCTGCTCGTAGGATAGTAACGCGGCTGCCGGCAATATTTTCTGGGGGGGAATTGCCCCGTTGCCCCCCTGAATCCGCCCCTGATCACTCTCACCTTGTAATCCATCACTCTCACCTCGCAGTCCGTCACTCTCTGTCACGTTCACTGTCCCACTCACCCCTCACAACCGTGGTGGGAATCCTTTTGGACAGACTTCTAGACCCTCCAATCCTTGAATGGTCGGGACCACTAACCCTATCACTCCCAGCCAGGGAGAACAGAAAGACCAACAATAATAAGTATAGTCTAGTCACAGCAGGTTTAGAGATCACGTCATTACTGAGCCACAAACACTTAACTTTACTGATAAGCGGAAAGCAGTCAGGAAGAGGTTTAGGCAGTGGGCTCATACACCAGGGCTTAACAGAAGCGTGGTCATACAAACATTCCAAGTTGGCAACAGAGGGTTTTCATACAGGCAGATTTGGCAACAAACAAGGTCCTCATACACTTCGATTTGGCAACGGGGCAGATCGATGGAATATCTGAGTCAGCGCTATGCAGGACAGACATACACTCTGTATCAATGTTATGCAAGATAGTTATACACTCTGGGTCAGTGTGGTGCAAACGCAACATGCACTCTGAGTCTGCTTTAGGCACAACACACATACAGGCTTGGTCAGAAAGAGATTGATCAGGAAGGCAGTCCCAGTCAGCAACAATCAGGGTCCTCATACAATCTGGTTCAGCAACAGAGCAAAAGAATCAGTGAATCACTAAGGCAAATACACCAGGCGATGCAGGAACTAACTCCACGTCAGGGCGATGAGTCGAATCGCGTGCCCTGCATTTAAGGCCAGCGGCTCTGCGTCATCACGCCGTGCCCCGCCCCTCCAGGTGCATGAACGGCCGGAACTTTTGGCACCCGGCCAGCCAGCGATGCCGAGTGCCCAGACCCCCCTGAAGGCCTGCAGGTGCCGAGGATGTGACACTCTAACCTTGCAGACTGTCACTCCCACCTTGCAGTCCCTCACTCTCACCGTGCAGTCCTCTCCTCCTGTTTCCACCCAACCCTTCTAGATTGTGAGTTCCCACGGGAATAGTTTGCCGAGCATTACCGCTCTATCACAATCATCATTTTTCATGATCTGCCCTGCTTAGCACTGACTCTTTCTGTGGCAATGGTGCTGTGAAAGACCTCTCCTGTCTGTCCTGCTCTCCCAGCACACCCTCACCAAGATCAGCCCGGCCACTAAGTTGCTCAGAACTCAGTGCCTAGAGCAGCCTGATTTGAAATCCTGTGGACTGCCATAATCATCTCCCCAATTAAAGCATATCCATGCTGGACAAGGACTGTGGAACACATAGCCTGGGGGAGGCCTCTCGTCAGTTTCTCCATCCTCCTCACTCACACGTTGCTGCAAGTCCTCATATTTGCACTCTAGATCGAGTGCGGCACGCAGTCAGCTCACCAACTGGTCTCCATGGCTCGCAGTGGGCTGAGGCCCCAACACTCGAGGTCTCCACAACTGAAGGTCCTCTGTGATCCTCTGCTCATAAGGAATAAACAAGCCCTCCTGCTCCATACAATGCAGGTACTTGGCCATTTGTAACCCACAGGCAGCTTGTCATCCATGAGTGCAAATCAGCTCCCGCAGTGCTGTCTGCTCCATAGTCCTCTGTAGACTGTTTTCATCCACCGCAGGCAACACCTTTGCGGTCTCTCTCAGCGTGTCTCTTTTGTAGGTGGTCATTCCGGGGTGCCTTCGTGTTGGAGAGCCGTTATCCCATCGCTTGTCACCAGTGTAATGGAAACGCTTTTGGCCGTCTCTTCAAGCAGTGGAGCTCCATGTCAGGTAACCATTCCTACACAGAGTATATACAGTTACATATATTTATAAAGTGTGAAAATGTAAAGGAAGGTGTTGCCATGGAATAGCTTCCACTGCCTGATACAAAGTAACCATTCCTATACAGAGTATACAGTTAGATATATTTATAAAGTGTGAGAATATTCTAAGTAGTGGAATACAGGGAGTCCTGTGACAGGTTCATTACCTCGTGTGGATACAATATGCTAATATTGTTGTATTTAAAAAATGTTTCCAAACATTATGACGTTACGAAAATAAAGTCAGATTTGACATTAAGTAAGCTGGAAAATATATTACTAAGGTTAATGTTACCTGTGACCCTAAATAACAGGTTCTGGTGAATATAGTGATGTGACTGAAGCGAATCAAAGCTCTGTTTATTTAGAATGTTCCTTACTGCCTGATGTTTATTACTTCCTCACTGAATCGATTCATCTTGCTATATTTCCCTGTAGAGAATTCAGAGCCCTCGGCGTCGCTTCCCATCTGCGTCGCGTCCCATCTGCGTCGCTACTCCTTTGCTTTTTTAATTTGATACATTCATTTCTTTAGAACATTTTGGGACTTGCAGGAGCCATAAAAATAATCCCACTCAATCAATGGACCCCCAAGCACTGCCAACCACATGAAGCCAACCATATCATGAATCCACCCCAATCCGACACATTCCACACCCACACACCTACTCACACCCAGTGCCAAGCAGGGGGCAGTGACCTCTCCAGACATATAAACCTCTCTGCAGGATCTGAAGACAGAAGGAGACATTGCCAGATCTGGAGCAGGTAAGACGCACAGACAGCAGCATTTAATGAGTTAAAGGTCACTTTGATTAAGTGAGACTTTGTGATTTTATAACAGATGTTTCCGGTCTCAGAGGACGCTCTGCTACGCGTGTTTTATTAATTCTACCTTTTTATGGATTCTGGGATGAAGGCGAGCACCTTAAAAATCCAAAAACCCCGGGGTCTCATGGCGGCCGGAACCGTAATAGGCTTGAAAAGGTCCAATTCAAATGAAACACTGCACGTTCCTGTCAGGGTGGCACCAACAGGAGCAGTGGTGGGACCCAAAGCTCAGTTTATATATCCCAGGTGCTGGGGGCGAACGGGTTAATAAAGGCACAGGATACAATGATGCAGGTAGATACAAGTATATTGATGCAGTGTTAGATATAAACAGGTTGGGATACACGGTGCAGAGTGATGGACCGGAACCACAGCACAGATACAGCGGATTTATACACATAGGGTTAATCCGAGAGAGCCGATCTTGCCCTTGAAATGTCACCGAACAGTGAGTTTCCCCGTACGGTGACATTTCGGGGCCATTTGGCTATTCAGAGAGCAGGCAGTTCACCAAATATTGGTGAATTACCAGTGAAATCCTCCATAGAGAAGCAATGGTTAATATATTCACATTGAACGGCAGAGAAATGTCAGTGAAATGCCCTGATTTTCAGTTGCTTCATAGAAACATAGAAAAATGTGGGCAGATAAGAACCTTTCGGCCCATCTAGTCGCCCAATTACATGGATACTTTACCTGGATTTATCTTTTGTTTAGGATAGCCTTATGCCTATCCCATGCCTGCTTAAATTCAATTACTGTTTTGGCCTCTACCACTTCTACTGGAAGACTGTTCCATGTATCCACCACCCTCTCAGTAAAATAATGCTTCCTGATGTTACTTTTAAACCTTTGCCCCTCTAATCTAAGACTATGTCCTCTTGTTTTGCTACTTTGTTTCCTTTTAAATATACTCCCTTCCTCTACCTTGTGGATTCCCTTTACGTATTTAAATGTTTCTATCATATCTCCTCTGTCTCGTCTTTTTTCCAAGCTATACATGTTAAGATCATTAACCAGGGCTCAAAATGTCAAGTCCCAAGCTACTAGCCAGGCCTTAAGAGTTACTCGCCACTAGTTGCCCCACCTAACCACTACCCTGCCCTGTCTGCGACTGCATTCCCACTCACCCTCATGTAATTTCCACTCGCCAAATGCGAGCAGGCGAGTGGAAATTTTGAGGCCTGATTAACCCTTTCCTGGTAACTTTTCTCCTTCAAGCTGTACACCATTTTAGTAGCCCTTCTCTGAACTCTCTCTAAGATGTCTATATCCTTCTGGAGATACGGTCTCCAGTACTGCACACAGTACTCCAAGTGAGGTCTCACCAGTGCTCTGTACAGTGGCATGAGCACTTCCCTTTTCCTACTGCTAATACCTCTCCCTACACAACCAAGCATTCTGCCAGCATTTCCTGCTGCTCTATTACATTGACTACTTACCCTTAGATCCTCTGAAATAATAACCCCTAAATCCCAACCCTCAGATGTATCAAATATTCTATATTCAGCCCTTGGGTTTTTACGTCCCAGGTGCATTATCTTGCACTTATCCACATTAAAACTCAATTGCCACAGCTCCCACCATTTTTTTAGTTTACCTAAATCATTTGTCATTTGGCTGATCCCTCCAGGAACATCAACCCTGTGCGAATCTTTGTCATCAGCAAAAAGACATACTTTACCATTAATACCTTCTGCAATATCACTAATAAAAATATTAAAGAGAATGGGTCAAAGTACTGACCCCTGAGGTACCCCACTGGTAACAAGACCTTGCGCCGAATAAACTCCATTTACCACAACCCTCTGTTGCCTGTCACTCAGCCACTGCCTAATCCATTCAACAATATTGGAATCCAAGCTCAAAGATTGCAATTTATTGATAAGTCTTCTATGCGGAACAGTATCAAAAGCCTTACCGAAATCTAAATAAGCAATGTCTACTGCACCACCTGTGTCTATTATTTTTGTTACCCAATAAAAAAAATCAATAAGATTAGTTTGGCATGATCTCCCTGAGGTAAACCCATGTTGTTTCTGATCTTGTAATCTATGTGTTTTTAGATGTTCAACAATCCTTTCCTTTAACAGGGTTTCCATTAATTTCCCCACTACTGACGTAAGACTAATTGGCCTAAAGTTCCGATTCCTCCCTACTACCCTTCTTGTAAATGGGCACAACATTTGCTAATTTCCAGTCTTCTGGGACGACTCCCGTTTACAAGGATTGTTTAAATAAATCTGTTAACGGTTTTGCTATTACACCACTGAGCTCTTTTGATAACTAAGGGTGGATCCCATCAGGCCCCATTGACTTATTTGTCTTTTACTTTAGACAGCTGCTGTAGAACCTCCTCCTCTGTAAACTCATATGTAAATGTCTCTTTAGTGTTTCCTCCTAACTGAGGTCCCTTTCCTTCCTTTTCTTCTGCAAAGACTGAACAAAAATATTCATTTGACAGGTTTATTCAAGTGAATCCCATAGGTTTCAATGTTAAAAATATTCCCATTTTAATTCAATATCTAATAAACCGTTTAATTTAATATACATACAAAATGGCGTCACGCCTATACTCGCCAGAGCGGCTGCAACAGCCAGGAGAAACAACCCAGTTTACATATAAACCACAAGAAAAAAAAAGATGTCATCTGCGCTTGTTTCTATATATTTCCATGTGCAACAAAACACTATCAGAAGTTTTAGTTTGCTTAAATGGCCATTGAAGCGTAAACTCACTCGCCCCATCAAGGCACCTCCTGGTAGAGAGAGTCCTAGCCAATGTACCAAAAGCTGCTCCTCTGAGCAACTGCATGTCTTCCTGCTGCTTTTTAGGGATGGGCTGGCGGTTCGATCAGAACATGAGTTTGAATCGAACATTGTCCGTTCGGCGAACATCGAACATTACCGCGTGTTCGCCGCGTGTTCACCCACAATGCACTTTTCCACCAGCCTGAAGCTCGTAATTGGCTACAACCTTGCACCTGACCACAGGTCAGGCGCAAGACAAGTGCAAGACTATACCTATCAGGGCTCAGAGTCCTGATTGAGCCCATGATTGGGAACAATTTGCCCAATCATGGGCTCACAGAGCTAAGTCCCGCAGCACACTATATAAGGCTTCCCGCAGCCCCAGCACATGTTTTTTTTTGCAGGAGTGAGAGGAGATTGTTCTTTCAGTGTGACAGACGTCTATCAGATTTCTGTGAATTGTAATCTGTGTCTTCTCACTGCCAGCTATCAGGGGGGTCCCACATACTTCTAGCAGATATCTGGGAATTGTAATCTGTGTGTTGGCACTGCCAGCTGCTGCCAGGCTATCAGGCTTTATCACTGACTTCTAGCATTGTTCTGCAAAATCTGTATATCTTTAATCTAATTCTAGATACCATACAATAACACAGTTTAATCAGAGATCATCTGTTTATCTATTCAGAGTAGAATCTGGGTGTTGCCAGCTATCAGCCAGGCTGTATCACTGACGTATAGCATTGTTCTGGAAAATCTGTATATCTTTAATCTATATATTACTCACCATGTCAGAAAGGCCAAAAAGGACAGGCAGACTCTCCCAGACACAGATAAGAAGGCAAGCAGCCTCTGTGTCGGAAGGCTGTGCCCCTGGTCGTCGTGGACGTGGTGCATCCTCTGCAGGGGCACGCTTGCCCTTGTTTCTAACTGGTGCTGGCAGCAACATACAGAGGATTTGCAGGATTGGCTAACCAGGCCATCCTCATCCTCCGAGTCCTCTGCCAGCCAGGCTTGTAGTGGTTTACAGTCCACTTCAGCTGCCAAAACATCTAATTCAGCCTCCATGTCCACAGCTACTCCTGCCGTAGCCTCACTATCATACAAGGAGGAGTCAGCTGAATTGTTTGACTACAATAACAGTGACATGCTGCTTGAGGATGCGCAGCAACTCCAGTGCTCTGATTCAAACTCTGAGGTTGAGGAAGGGAGTATAATCAGCCTAGGGGGAGGGAGTGCCAGTGACACACAAAGAACTGGCACTCATGTTCCCCCAGCAGCTTCAGCATATTGCGAGGTTGGCTCCAGTGACGAGGAGATAGGGGGTGATGACAATGATAATGAGGTCACTGACTCCACCTGGTTGCCTGATTGAACGGGGGAGAGGAGGAGGAGGCACAACAAAAATGAGGCAGAACGTCCTCTATGAGCAATCGTAGCCAGTCCAAGTCATCAGATATCAGAGCTGCTAAGGTGCAGAGCACTGTTGTCTCACAGCACACGTCCAGGATCTCTGCTGTCTGGGAGTTCTTCACGACATGTGCAGCAGACTGCAGCATTTCCATTTGTAAGCTCTGTCGGAAGAGGATCAAGCGTGGGAAAGACATCAGACACTTGGGTACCATGTGCTTGAGGCGACATATGACCACCTGCCACGCATCCCGTTGGCACAACACTTTGCATAGGTCCTCCTCATCTGTCTCTACCCCCACTATATGTCCTGCCATGTCATTGCCTACAACCTCCACTGACAGGGATGATGCTACAGTAATGGGTGTACCACGTCCTTCCTCTGAATCTGCCAGCATCCCATCAGCTGCAGATTTATGCAGTCAGATTTCGTTGCCCCAGCTGCTGCAGCAGAAAAAAAAAATATTGTCTCAACAATCCACATGCACAACGTCTAAATGCCAGCTTGGCAAAATTACTCGCATTACAGCTGCTACCTTTCCAGCTGGTGGACTCTGCTTCCTTCCATGAATTTGCCGAATGTGCTGTACCACAGTGGCAGGTTCCAAAATGCCATTTCTTTTCACGGAAGGCCATACCAGCACGTGGAAGACAATGTTATGGAGTCATTGGGAAAGGCAGTCAGCAGCAAGGTGCACATTACTTTAGACACGTGGTCCAGCAAGCATGGACAGGGCCGTTACGTTTCCTTCATGGCACACTGGGTAACTCTGCTTGCAGCTGGGAGGGATACAGGATGGGGCTCTGTGCTGGAGCTTGCTCATCCACCACGCCTCCTGAAAGCTATAGGAGGTCTGTCTGCTCTACCACCTCTTCCTCCTCCTCCTCCTCATTCAATGTCTCTGGTGAAGTGGCAGTTAAACCAATGTGTGGCAGGGGCTACGCAATGGCTCAAGCAAAAAGATGCCATACTGTGCATGAGCTTGTTTGTTTAGGGGACAGGAGCCACACCGGGCCAGAAATTCTGTCAGCTCTGCAGGGGCAGGCGCAGAGATGGTTAACAACTTTCGTTCGAAAGAAAGACTAATTAGAAAGTGAGGTTTAAGAATTATCCCTGTATTACACAAGAGTGAAAGGGAGTGAGTTCCCTTTGTTCTATGGGATCAGGCATGGGCACCTTTGTTTTATGAGCTGAAACCTAGCTCTTTGTGATTGGGCACAATGGGGAGATAAACAATGGAAAAGGAGGGGGAAGGGAGGGTACAAGAGGCTGTGCGTGGGACATTTTTTGGTATTGCAGTAATTTTTCTTTTACTAAGAACTTCAGAGGCACAGCGGCGGTGAGCTCCATTTTGCCATCACAATCATTGTATGAAAACCAATGACTGGATAAGTATTGCTTGCAGTATCAATCTGTTATGCATACTCTATTATTATAAGTCTGCTACATATATATTCCTAGTTCCATTTTTTATTGGAAGGATAGAGGTGGGTTTCCCATTGTATGGATTTGTAGGTTTATTTAGTGGATGCTTATTTATATTTGTTTCAATTTGCAATACTGTATTCCTTATATTGTGTAGAGCTGCGTGATAGTAATTTCTAATGGGTGTTGTTCTGGGATAACTCTGCCAGAATTCAGTGATTTGTTGTTTTGTATGTTATTAGGGGCATTAGGATTTCCAGTAATTTTGCTTTGGCTGTCTGTGGACAGCTGTGCCTTTATTAGTTTATGTGCTCAGTATAGCGCATGACTGACTGTCCAATTTTAGTATCATCCATGGCTGCAGCCAAAATCATAATAAGCAACCCATATAAACACCATAATCAAACACCGGACCTCCCTATACACGCATGTGCCCTCACCATACACACAGAAGGAACTCACTATGCATAGTGAAATCACACGTAGGACCTCGGTATAACACACAAAGTCACGCTAATGATGTAGCTATCATACACCCTGAAATCACAAAATTCCTCTCTATAACACACTGAAATCACTAATGTAGAATAACACTAAGATAAATAAAAAATAAAAATAAATAAATCAATAACAAAAATATATATTTATATATATATAATAAACATAAAAATAAAATAACTTGCTATAACACGCCGTAATCACACAATAGAAACACACAGAAACCTAGCCATATCACACGGAGATCCCACAAGGACCTAGCCATAGCACACGGAGACAACACAAAGGGAATGTAATCACACATAGGAACTTGATATAACAGACTGAATCACTGGACATTAGTCACTGTAACTCTATAGTGTGCCGAATGAGAAAAGCACCATACGTGCATTGCTGAGTAACACCTTTAGTGGATTCTCAAGCAGCTTCACATGCTGGCCTTTTATGTGGGTTATGATTTAGGCTAGGGTCAGACGAGCGCAGTGTTAACGTCCGTGTTGCCGCACATAAGTACGTCCGTGATAGCATACAATTATGTTAAATGGAGCCCCACACACGAAGTACATCCGCACAGAAGTGTGGAGGCTGACGGACGCTGCAAACGGATGCAGGTTAGGCAAGAACGTAATACTGCTAGAACGGACGTGCGGAGTGCGCCACGTCTGCAACGTCCGTGTAGCTTTGTGTGTGAGTGATGAAACGAGGTCAGATGGACTGCATTTATACATCCAGCATTTTTGACGGACAGAATGTTTTTTCATTGTAATTTATTTTCCCTGCTACATCAGTCAAAAAATACGTCAGTGAATAAACGGACTGTGTGGCCACTACTGCATCTTCTGTACTGACGTCCGTCCGTGTGCACGGACGTACAGTCCGTAGAAATCACGCTCACCTGACCCTAGCCTTACAGGGTTATTCAAAGATCTGTGTGTTTTAAATAATGTTGGAGTAACCCCAAGGGCTAAGCAATAAGTTGAACAAATTAATTTGTATACTGTATTTAAGTTCACTATTCTAATTGTTGCAATTTTTAAAGTGACACAGGAGCAATGTACAATCTTTTGTTTTGAGCACTTGCTCCAGTTGAGTAAATAATTATTTAGAACGGTAACTTTGTCTTTGAGGGAGAGGAGAGACTTATTTCAGGAATAGAGGAAACATGAGCAGTAACTCACTCTTATTTCACACTTGTACCATCATCATAATAAAGCCTGGGAGTGGATAAGTATTAAGTGTATTAATTCGGTGAATTTGAAGCTATGTTGATAATATACTATATGCGTGTGTGTGTAATCTATTGGGTTAAATACGCGCTAATTTATCCGTTCTAGTGATTTGCATTGTTAGCTAGAATATGCTCGTTGATATTTGCTTCACTTTGTAATACTTGATCAAACCTTATTTGTATAGTCTGTATGATCTTCTAAACATAGGTAGTCAGTGACCGCATGGCTGGCAGCCATCTTAAACCTCAAAAAGTCACATGTTCTGCTGCCAATGAGGAAGTGCTGCAGCAGTAACTGTACAATCTGTTTAAGCTTACATTTGCGCAACTAAATTAATCCAGATTGTTTCTGCCAGATTTATGAATATATAACAATTACTAACCAAATACACATCTAAATGTGTCTGTTATAATTTCTGAAAAGGCTTATCAACTAAACAGTGATTCTGTATGTTCGCAAATGCTATGTCATTAGGTTAGTTCGGTTGATTTAACTTCGGGTCTATAGATTAATATACTAAGCAAGAATCAGTTTCATTGTGGATGGAGGTTAAAGACTTTCACATGTGCAGCTTGGTTCTATTGATAAAGGATTCCAGGGCTGAGGACTCATAAAATGGAGGACAATGCAATCACTAATGTACAGAACATCCTTGCTCTTTCTCAACTCAAAATGGAGGCAGCGTTATTTACATTTTGCAAGGGGGACACACACATACAGAGGGGGAAGTTGCACAAACAATGGAGTCACTCTCAGATGGGAACAATGGATCAGATAACAGTGAGCTGGTGACCTTAGTTGCTGGTGGGAGATTAGGGGCTGATGGAAGCATGTGAAAACAAAAGGAACTCATTACTTACAGGGGGGTGTACACTATACAAAGACTGGATCCTAATACAGAGGTTATGCTATACAGAGGGAATACAATACTCTACATGATACACAGAGCAAGGGAATGTAAGGAAAATACATACAAATAAACATTGGGACGGCCGTTTATTTGCAGAGGCAATAAGTAGGGAAGATGTTTCTGTTAGCTACCATTCATTCAATCAGGTGGTGATTTTTTTTTGGTAAGGGTAGCTGGCGAGGGGACAGAGTTAGCTAAGCTTGATCTAGAGGCAGCCTTCAGGCCGTACCGCTGTGTCCAGGGGGTTTTCTTTTAATGGGGTGTAAATTCGATGGGTAATTTTACATAGATATCTGTTTACCCATTGGGGTGGGCAATATCCCATGCTCCCTTTTTAAAGGCTTCCTACTTTTTTGCATTGCTTGGTGAAGAGAGCGGGGAGGAGACATATAGTACATTACTTGGACGATTTCATGGTAACGGGTTCCAAAGGGACTGGAGAATGAGGTAGGATTGGGGGGGTAACAATATAAGTTTAGTTGATCGGGGAGAATTGTAGGTCGTTTGGGGGGGAATGGCCAGACCTTAAGATCAAATAGTCTAGTGTAATTTCAAATGGTGAGCAGGCAAATGGCCCAGGAGTGGATTCAAAGAGGATGGGTGCAAAGCTTGGTGTTTCTGGAATTTTTTATTTTCCAATCGTCGGGGCAATACCACTGTGGGGGATAGAATTAAAAAATAAATAAATAAATAAAAAAAAATAAAAAAAAAAAATACATCCCTCCCCCCCTTTTTTTTGGGTCTGATATTCAAGGTGTGGTGCAAGTGCTGAATAACATGTCTGCATCATCACTGCAGGTTGTAGCCTATGTCAGGTATTTGGTGTTATATGTTTGAAAAGCAATATTAATTTCACAGCAAATCACATATCCCGGGGGTAAAGAAGGTGGTGGCGGATACATTGTCCAGTTTCAGGTGGGATGTGTTCCGACATTTGGCACCGGGAGGAAGAAAGGGGGGGGGAGGAAAAAAAATATAAATAAATAAATAAATAATAAAAATAAAGTAAGAAATAATAATAATAAAAAAATAAAAAATAAATTCCAGGGTGAAGACTGCCCTCTGTTTCTTTGCCAGATGGGGAGCAGTTAGAGGGCATCAATGATTTGGTGAGGAGATTGTTGTTGCAGTAGACATGGGCACCGTAGAGCAAGCAGTGAAAGGGTTGGATCGAGTTTTAAAGGGACAGAGGAGGTAGGGCAGAATGTTGTTTTCAAAATAGCTACTGAAGTTCGGCGGTAAGTCAATAAAGAAAGGACAGCTTGGAACTATTTAGTGGTATTTCATACTTTGCTTGGTTAAAGGAAGAGGAGGACTGGGCTAAACAATTCGTGGTGAGGAAGATCTTGACAGCAGAGTACAAGTAGAAGATAAGATGGAGCTGATAACAATCTTTGTAGGGCAGCATTTGTTTTAGTTTTTCAGCTGCCATAAGGATTGAGGAAACAATTGCTCTAGGTGCCCATGGTGGGGAAGTATGCCCAGTGGTATGTATGAGGGGATACTTGGAGGCGACTCCTTCAAACGGTCGCATGTTCTGGGGGCACAAGGGTGGTACTAACTTGTCCGGGTATCAATTCAAAATGGTTCCGCAGCAGGCCCCGGAGGTGCTTGGTTGAAAGGGGAGTTGCATTTGCCCCCATTCTTTCAGGATAGGAGCTGCTAGTACTGAGGCAGATTGGGTTACCCAAAGGACCGAATTAAAAAGATGGGGAGATGTAAATGGGAAGTACAGTTGTGTTCAAAATGATTCAACCCCCAATGCTGTAAAGGGTTTTAGGGAATTTAGTGACATTTGTAATTGTATTCAGAATGAAATCCTACAAGGACTTTTTAAAGAACCATATGCAACTAAAATGACATCAATTGGTTTTGTAATACAGTAGTAAATGTTTCTTTTGTGAATTCTTCATTGACACAATTATTCAACCCCTTAAAGACTACCACTCTGAAGAACAGAGGTTCATTCAAGTGTTTTCAATCAGGTATTGAAAACACCTGTGGATGTCACGGAGCAGCAATAAAGCATAATAAGCACCAATTAGGCAGCTTTAAAATGACTGTGATACTCAGCTCCTTCTAGACATTTACTGGTGTGGTTACAAACATGGTGAAGTCAAGAGAATGGTCCAGGAAGACAAGAGAAGAGGTGATTACTCTTCACAGGAAGGGCAATGGCTATAAGAAGATTGCAAAGATGTTAAACATACCAAGAGAGACCATAGGAAGCATCATTTGCAAATTCAAGGCAAAGGGCACTGTTGAAACGCTACCTGGTCGTGGCAGAAAGAAGATGCTGACTTCGACTGCTGTGCGCTACCTTAGGCTAGGGTCAGACTGAGGCAGTGCGAACGCGCGTTCTGGCGCACTTAATCACGGCCGCACTAGCAGCAGATGCCGGGCAATGACGGCCAATATACGAAGTACGGTCGCACAAAAGTCCGGCTGCGCAACGCAAGTGGAAAATGAACGCATTTTTTCGAGAACGTTAAACCACTAGTACTGACGTACAGAGTGCGCTGCGTCCGCTAGCGGCGTGTGTGCGTGAATTGGAGACATCAGACGCTGCTAATGTCCGGCCAACATAACGTCCAGATGCAAGAAGTGTTTTATTGATGATCCGTACAAAATCACGGATGAAACTGCGCATAGTATGACCGCTATTGCGTATTCCGTGAAAAAATACGTCCATTCTTCGAACGCACATTTTCACGGACAACGTGAAAAATGCGTTAGTCTGACCCTAGCCTGAAGCGTAGAGTGGAGAAAAGTCCCCGTGTGACTGCTGAGGAACTGAGAAAAGATTTGTCAGATGTGGGTACTGAAGTTTCAGCTCAGACAATACGGCGCACACTGCGTAATGAAGGCCTCCATGCCAGAACTCCCAGGCGCACCCCCTTGCTGTCTCCAAAGAATAAGAAGAGTCGACTGCAGTATGCCAAAAGTCATGTGGACAAACCACAGAGGTTTTGGGATAGTGTTCTGTGGACTGATGAAACAAAATTAGAACTGTTTGGGCCCATGGATCAACGCTATGTTTGGAGGAGGAAGAACAAGGCCTATGAAGAAAAGAACACCTTGCCTACTGTGAAGCATGGCGGGGGGTCAATCATGCTTTGGGGCTGTTTTGCTTCTGCAGGTACAGGGAAGCTTCAGCGTGTGCAAGGTACCATGAATTCTCTTCAGTACCAGGAGATATTGGATGACAATGTGATGCAGTCCGTCACAAACCTGAGGCTTGGGAGACGTTGGACCTTACAACAGGACAATGATCCCAAGCATACCTCCAAGTCCACTAGAGCATGGTTGCAGATTAAAGGCTGGAACATTTTGGAGTGGCCATCGCAGTCACCTGACTTAAATCCGATTGAGAACCTCTGGTGGGACTTAAAGAAAGCAGTTGCAGTGCGCAAGCCTAAGAATGTGACTGAACTGGAGGCTTTTGCCCATGACGAATGGGCGAAGATACCCGTAGATGGCTGCAAGACACTTGTGTCAAGCTATGCTTCACGTTTAAAAGCTGTTATAACTGTAAAAGGATGTTGTACTAAGTACTAAGATTGAATGTCACTTGGGGGTTGAATAAAACTGATAATGATGTGAGCACAGAAAAGACATTTGTGGTTATTTCATTATAATTGTTATGTTTATATTGTCTGACCTACACGTGCCTCTTTGATTTAATTGTAAGCAAGATGACTGAATGATCAAAATCAATGTCAAACTGGCCAAAACACTCAATTTCAGGGGGGGTTGAATAATTTTGAACACAACTGTATATAGGAGATATGTGAGGTCATTAAAGAAATGAAGGGAAAACTTATGGGGAACAATTGTTTCGTTTTAATAATAATAATAATTTGTTTCCTTGCTGCTTTTGGTTTCTTTTCAGTTCGGGTACACTGGTGTGTGTGTGTGTGCATTACAGTTAATAGTTTGCATTTTGGTTATTTGCAGGACACGCAATGAGTGCGGATCCTGGGACACGCCTATGTGCACTGGATGGAGAGTCATGCTGCTGGCACCAAGAGAGGAGCGACCCCGGGTTGCAGCGTAATTGAAGTAGGGATTAGATGGATAGGGAAGCAAGGTAGGGGGTGGGGCAGTTATTGGGAATAGCAAAGACATCCAGGAGAAAGAGGGGTAAGCCAGATATTATGGTACTACATTTAGGGGACAGCTAGAGAAGAGATAGGTATTGTGAGTGGTGAAATAGCGGCCTGGCACGTGAGGATGCAATGGTAGGGGGAGGGTCTGCAGGGTACGGGGTGAGTGTGGTTTTGTACGGCCAAGCTCAGGTGCCTTCCTGGTTTGCAGATCCTCTCGGCCTGCTATTTGCAATATAAAGAGACCCTGGAGTAGACGCATGGTCACGCTACTTAGCCACGTGGGGCTGCTATTTCTGGGCAATATGTGTGGTGCATTGCATTTGCCAATGTTATCTGGCAATGGTTTTGGAGCACCCTGAAATAGGAGCAAGAAGTGAGGAGTTCATTGAAAGGAGTGATAAGGCTGGGAACACCCTCTTCATTGAAGGCGCGATAAGGAGCCTTTTGTGGGGTAAGAGGAAAGGTCACGGCTTTTTATTGGTGGCAGTAAAAAGAGGGTCCTCGTTTTTGGTGGCGGTGAAATAGGCGGCCTGGCACGTGGGGGGGGTTGGGGGGGAGGGTCTGCAGGGTACGGGGTGATTGTGGTTTCATACGGCCAAGCTCAGGTGCCTTCCTGGTTTGCAGATCCTCTCGGCCTGCTATTTGCAATATAAAGAGACCCTGGAGTAGACGCATGGTCACGCTACTTAGCCACGTGGGGCTGCTATTTCTGGGCAATATGTGTGGTGCATTGCATTTGCCAATGTTATCTGGCAATGGTTTTGGAGCACCCTGAAATAGGAGCAAGAAGTGAGGAGTTCATTGAAAGGAGTGATAAGGCTGGGAACACCCTCTTCATTGAAGGCGCGATAAGGAGCCTTTTGTGGGGTAAGAGGAAAGGTCACGGCTTTTTATTGGTGGCAGTAAAAAGAGGGTCCTCGTTTTTGGTGGCGGTGAAATAGGCGGCCTGGCACGTGGGGGGGGGGGTGGGGGGAGGGTCTGCAGGGTACGGGGTGAGTTGTGGTTTCATACGGCCAAGCTCAGGTGCCTTCCTGGTTTGCAGATCCTCTCGGCATGCTATTTGCCATAAAAATACACTGAGCAGACATGTGGTCATCCTGCTTAGCCACGTGGGGCGCTATTTCTGGGCAATGCTTGTGGTGCATTGCAGTTGCCAGTGTTATCTGGCTGCCAGTGTTATCTGGTGTAGCGTATTTGGCATACGAGGATCGATAATAATAATTCTGCCTTAAGGCCAAATTCTTTGCCTCTAAGTAATAAAAGACGTGACCTTTTCAAAATGCCAATACTTTGTGTTTTCATTTACGGGAAAAGGGAGGGGGGGTCGGGGTGGGTGGGGGGGCTTGGGGGGGTTAGTAGGTTTAAGAAGGTAACTTACATGGGAGAAGTGTAAGAAGAGGATAGGGGTATAATTCTTAAAGGCCCCAGTCTTTCCGCAGACAGCATTCCTGTGGATCCTCCGATCAGACATGAGGAGGAATATTTAAGTAGTGGGGGCATTGAAGGTGGGGATTCCTCAAGGAAGGGTTTTGTGTCCCCAGAAACCCAAGGACTAGTACGTGGCTGGGAGGAGGTAGTGCACGATACGGTCATCCTCAGTGACCAGTAACACTCGGAAGCTACCTCCAACCTACGCTGCATGGGCTCCCTTATCCTGCAAAACCTGCTAAAAGACCCCAGGATTCGTGCTATCAAGGAGAGGGATCATTACTGGTTGGCAACCCTTCTTTATCCACGATACAGGGGTAAGGTTGCAGAGCTCATCCTGCCCTCACAGAGTGAGCACAGGATATAACAACTTGAGGACGCTCTAAAGCGACACTTGTGTAACACCTTTCCAGGCACTGGTAGATTACCAATTGATGACACAGGTGCTTCTGAGGCTGCTATTTATCAGAGGAAGAGCGGTGAAGGGGGCCGCTTGAATGATGCCTTTTCCAATTTTTTTAGTCCACGACGCCCAGGGACGTCAAATGTAGGCACCCATTGCCAGCGTCTTCACCATATGGTGCAGGACTACCTAGGGGCAAAGGCAGACCTGGATACGTTTCCAGCAGATGATCCACTGGCTTACTGGGTGTTGAGATTGGATCACTGGCCAGAACGTTGCCAATATGCTATGCAGCTACTAGGTTGCCCTTCATCTAGCGTGCTTTCTGAAAGGACATTCAGTGCCGCTGGAGGTTTTGTCACAGACAAGAGTGCGTCTGTCCACCGACTCTGTAGACCAGCTGACATTTATAAAAATGAATCAGTCCTGGATCAGCAGCTATCAATCCCCTGATGCCGAAGTAACGGAATAGATCAGGGATCTCTTCTGCATTCCCAAAACCTCCACCACTGCACTCTTCCACAATACCTCAAAGGGGTTACGGTGTAAAAGGCACTAGCTTGAGTTCGGATCGTGTTCGCGTTCGACCTCGAACTTTTGAAATACGGGGGTGTTAGTCTCATCCCTACTTCTTTTCAGCAATGGAGGGGCATTTAATGGCCATTTAAGCAAACTAAAACCTCTGACAGTATTTTGTTGCACATGGAATTATATAGAAACGAGTGCAGATGACATCTTTTTTTCTTGTGTTTATTATTTTAATCTGCAGCAAAAAGTCTATTTATAAGCAATGTGTTAACCTATCTTTAATAGTTCCATCGCGTGGTATCAGCTCTGTATGCAACCATAACGTGCTATTGTTCTTTTGCAGATAGTAATATTTTTAGGTTATTGTCTCATTGGTGACTACCCTCTGGTATGCGTAGCGGGGACGGATTGCTGCGGTTGGGGCGGAGGTAGGATTTTGCTCTTCAAGCAGACGGCGTTCAGGTTACCAGGACAACTGCTATGACATCTTAGAGGTGCGCCGTATGTTCGGGTGGGTGAGTTCCCAATGAGCTTTTAATTGATATGGTAATTTGTCTCCTATTTAAACCTTGAGTTTATATTAGGCTGTATATGTTTTTGTCCTGATGAAAGTTCCGGACCGGAACTGAAACGTTGACGATTTTAAAAGCATGATCGAATAAAGCTTGGAATTTTTGAAAATCCTGGAGTGCTGGTGAATCCCTTTGATTGAAAATATATATATAAATTTTCAAATGAGTATAGCAGTGTGTAGTGATACCTTTTTTATTGGACTAATGTTACATTTAAAAGACAAGCTTTCGAGAGAACTCCCCTCTTCCTCAGGTCTGGATGCTTACTGATCAGTTCCTAGAATTGAACATTAGGACATTAAGGGTCACATGGGTGGGGGTAGCGGATGCCATAAAAAGTGAGTCAAAAGGGTATGTTCAAAATGTGAAAATAAACGCATGAGGGATCTTGGGCCCATAATAAAACAACAGAGATAAGATCATACAACCTAGAATGAAATAAGGAAAAAGAAAAACCCAAATAAACAAAACAGTGAAGGCTGAAAGAGACATGAAAAAAGAAAAAGGAAACCAAGAAAAAACAAAACATCAGCCAGAATATAGAATGTTATGTGACGTTATGATAATGGGTTAAAAACCCAGAATCGACATGGATTCCAACATTTATACAGGGTTATTCAAAGAGAGGTGAAAAGCAGGAGAATGGCTGTGGAATGGAAAATTCTAGGTCAAAATAGCCAAACCAGAAAAATTCTCCCATTTATCTCACTTTCCAAATCGGCTATTTTGACCTAGAATTTTCCATTCACCAGTCATTCTCCTGCTTTTCCCCTCTCTCTGAATAACCCTGAAAGTGTTGAAATATGTGATCATTTTCATTTCATGTTTTGCGTTCACGTGGTCTTTAAAACATCCTTTGAGGATTTTAATGTTGAGGTTTTGGTTGGAGTGGCCTGTTAGATTGAAGTGATGTCCCACTGGGGTACAATATGTATTTTCCTGGTGGTTCTTGATAGTGTCTGTGCTGGTTCATCCTGAGATTCAGTTTAAGGCTAGTTTTGCCAATATAGCAGCCCTTATCACATGCCGTGCATTGGATCATGTAAACCACATTGGCAGACGTGCAAAGGTACGAGCCCTTGATGTTGTGTGTGGCGTTGTTGTGCCGGGCAGTGCTGCTGCCACATGTGTTGGCACAGTTTGCAGTGGGATTTGCTGTGTTTGGTCCCATGCTGTATGTCACCCTGTTCCTGAGTGAGTTTTCTGCGGACAAGTTTTTGCCTCAGGTTGGGGGTTGCTTGAATGCCAGTAAGGGGGACTGTGGGAATATTTCTTTGAGCGCAGGGTCCTCTGTGACCAGTGGCTGCAGATCTTTGATGAATTTGCGAATTCCCTCTAGAGTTGGGTTGTAGGAAACACCTAGAGGGACCATGTGGTGTTTTTCTTTTCTTTGTAATGCAACAGCTGTTCGCACGGTGTTTTCAGGACCAATTAGATTTTTTCAGAGATTGTCCTTTCCTTATAGCCCTTCCGCTGGAATGATGCAGATAGGGCTATAAGGAAAAAACAATCTCTGAAAAAAATCTAATCAAGAACCACCAGGAAAATACATATTGTACCCCAGTGGGATATCACTTCAATCTAATAGGCCACTCCATCCAAAACCTCAATTAAAATCCTCAAAAGGACATTTTAAAGACCACGTGAATGCAAAACATATGAAATGAAAATGATCATATATTTTAACACTATAAATGCTGGACTCAATGTTGATTCTGGGTTTTTAGCCCATTATCATAACGTCACATAACATTCTATATTCTGGCTGATGTTTAGTTTTTTCTTGGTTTCCTTTTTCATGTCTCTTTCAGCCTTCACTGTTTTGTGTTTTTGTTTTTTTCTTTTTCCTTTTTTCATTCTAGGATGTATGATCTTATCTCTGTTATATTATGGGCCCAAGATCCCTCATGTGTTTATTTTCACATTTTGAACATACCATTTGACTCTCACTTTATAGGACATCTAATCCCCCCACCCATGTGACCCTTAATGTCCTAAATGTTCAATTCTAGGAACTGATCAGTAAGCATCTAGACCTGAGGAAGAGAGGCATTCTCTCACAACCTTGTCTTTTAAATGTAACGTTAGTCCAATAAAAAAGGTATCACTATGCACTGCTATACTCGTGATTTTGGCATCTGGACTAACCCGGCCTATCGAATTTACTTATACAGTATATAAAAAATCCAAGTAACCCCGCACTCAATATAATCCAACAAGACGATGTACTTGCTTCGGTGCGAATCTGGCTGCAAATAATAGTATACAAAAAATATCCAGATGCACACAAAAACGCTAACTTTTTTTTTCTTTATTAGGATCATATATATAGAAAAAAAAAAAAATTTTGTGAAAGGATTTTACCAGGAAGGATACATTGAGATTTCTCTCATTTTCTGTATGTCCTGAGTGGCGAGTATGTAGCGTTAGGTGTCTCGCTCAAAGACACAAACTGGAGAGGTGCTCTTGCCAGGATTCAAACCTGTGTCTCCACAGTTATAGAGCAGTGATATTACCTCTACTCCATCCAGCATTTTTTTTTTTTTTTAAATAACAAGGGGTTTTTCTGTAACAGATCTTTGTATTATTCGTAGGACCTTATATATTTCAGGCATTAATATAGACAGAAAATGCACTCAACATTTTCCTTAATGTGCTAAATACAAATAAATGTGCAGCAGTAACAGAATTTCTCATTTTCACTCCCTGAAGTTTTTTTTTGTTTAATATATTTATATTTTGTTTACATAGGAATACTTTCCAGGCATAGGAATTCACTGTACACCAAAGTTATACAAGACCGTACAGTTATCAACATATTACGGTGCATACATATACAATAAACATTTAACACGACCATGCATCTTAACTTGTTAAAATCCTAAATTAGAAAAGGGTCGTTAGGGATGTGTACGAAATTGGGACTCTAAGGTAAAAGGGGGTATAACAGGGGATAAAACGATGCAATAAACGCCCATCTCACAATATTGATATCTCGGGTCTAGAGCATAGAAGTCGAAGCAGCGACACACACGATTCAATAGGAGACCTACGTCTTAGCATTTCTAATATAGTACTATAAAGTATATGGCATTTAGATATCATGTCTACAACAAATTCTCACTGGTGATTCTGCGGGATGTCTGATGGTTTTGATTTCCTTTTGGCTAAAAAATCTGACCACCAACACCATAAAGCGAAATATTTATCATATTTGTTTTCTAGAGATAAACACTGTTCTTCCATCTCCCGGACCCCCTCCACTGCCTGTATCCATTCTGTAATAGTAGGTGGATCCGTAGATCGCCATTTTTTTAGGGATTTAGGCTTTTGCCACATTGAATAGTTGGATTGCTAACGATTTTCTATATGTATTCGATGATAGGGGAACCAAGTGAAAAAGTGCCACTTGGGGGGATGGTAGAAGTGCCAAATCAGTGATTTCATTTATTATTCGGAAGATGGAGTCCCAATAGGTTTTAATAAGTGGGCAAGTCCACCAGATGTGTAAGAGAGTACCTGGTGACAGTGTACATCTCCAACATCGGTCAGTGGTAGTTGGAAATATTTTATGTAGCCTAGTCGGTGTTAGGTACCACCTGGATAGGAACTTATAATGGGACTGTTGTATGTGCAAACTTCTAGAGGCATGTGCCGCAGTCTGAAAATTTTTACCCCAGTCATCCTCCGATATGGGTTCTATAAATTCAGTATTCCATTTCTTGGCATAGGTCGACAATGTTGGGGTGGATGCATCTAATAATGTGCCATATAACGTAGATAGTGTGTGTGGAAGGGGTGGATCTGTGACACAAAGGGTTTCAAACGGAGATTCGTCTCTCCGTAATCCACTCAACTCTCCTATTGACTGCAGGAAGTGTTTTATCTGGCTATATCGAAAGCATTCTAGAGGTGTATGTTTGTCTCCTTTCAATAGCACGTCTATATGTAATAATCCAGAGTCATCAATACAGTCAGTCAGTGGTAGATAAGGGCCTTCGATTGTCTGTGATAGGAAGCCATGATGCATTCCCTCTGGAAAGAGCGGGTTGTGTGTGACTGGCATGAATGGGGAGGGATGAGGGGAAAGGGCCAATGTCTTCCTTAGTCTCCGCCATTTAAGGAGGGTAGGTGTCACTAAAGGATGGTAGGAGTGCAGAAGAAATTTTAGGGGAACTGACTGCCACAGCAGGGTGGTTATGGGAACTTTCAGGGTTCTCTGTTCTAAGTGAACCCATAGTTTATGGGGAGGAGACTTAGACCAGTCGACTAATTTCAGAAAAAGTGCAGCCGTATGGTATAGTTCCAGGTCTGGTAATCCTAAACCCCCTCTATTGCGATGTCGTGTCATAACAGTATAAGGTATACGGGGATGTTTATCGTTCCATATATATTTAAGAAAAGTGGATTTAAGCTGACGATGGAATGCAGGTGGTACCCCTATTGGCACTGATTGGAAAATATACAAGAACCGTGGGAGGATATTCATTTTTAAGATGTTAATCCTTCCCAGCCAGGAGACATTAGGAAGGCGCCATCATTTTAGGTCTTGTTCTACTTTCCGCAATAGCGGCTCATAGTTGGCATTATATAATTTGGTTAAGTCTTTTGGGAGGGTAACCCCCAAGTACCGGAGCGAGTCAGCTCTCCATTTAAAGGGGAATCTCTTCGTCACCTCCTCTCGCACTTCTCCCGGCACCCCCACTCCCATCACCTCACATTTAGCTCGATTGATCTGGAAATTAGAGAGTCTACCGTAGACGTCAAGTTCACCCATAAGATGTCTTAACGACATCATCGGGTCTGTAAGGGTAAGGAGAATGTCATCGGCAAACGTCGCCACTTTATAATGGTGGAATGGCAAAGGAAAGCCCGTAATTAGAGGGTGATCCCTAATTCGTTGGAGAGGTTCCAAGGTTAACACAAATAGTAGGGGCGATAACGGGCAACCCTGTCGTGTACCGTTACGGATAAGCAAATCCTGTGAGTATGTTCCATTTACTCTCAGGGAAGCCCTCGGGTTACTGTAGAGGGACCTGATCCACATTAACCACCTTGGTCCAAAGCCTAAGAAGGCCATTGTTTCAATAAGAAACAACCAATCCACTCGGTCGAAGGCTTTTTCTGCATCGATGGAGAGAAAGAGGGTAGGGGTGTTAGTATTGCATGCCATATGTACCAGAGCTATAGCTCTCTGTGTGTTGTCCCTTGCCTCTCTGGAAGGGATAAATCCCGTCTGATCTGGGTGTACAAGGTTAGTAATCAATGGATTAAGACGGGTTGCCATCATTTTAGCCATTAGTTTCACATCTGCATTCAATAAAGAGATCGGCCTGTAGTTCGGGACCTGGGTGTGGTCTTTATCGGGTTTGGGGGTGAGCGTTATATGAGCTCTTAATGTAGTGGGATCTAAACTGATATTGTCGTCGAGGGAATTAATCATATTAAGGAGATGAGGACTCAGAAAGGGAAGAAACATTTTATAATAGGCTACGATAAAACTGTCTGGTCCCGGGCTTTTACCAGTGGCAGTGGACCGTAGTGCCTCAAAGTTCTTTTGGTGTGAAAGGTGCATCAAGGGTTTCAGCCACCTCTGGTGTTAAAGATGAGTGTAGGGACTCCTTTAAGTAAGCGCATTTGTCTACTTTACGAGGAGGTGAATCTCTCAAGCAGTAAAGGGAGGAAAAATATTTATGGAATGCAGCTGTGATATCGCTAGTGAGATGGTGTATTTTACCTTCCTCTCCTTGTATTTTTGAAATGTACGTGGTCTGGTGTCTCTGTTTCAGAGCGTTGGCCAATAGTCGCCCGCATTTATTACCCTGTGAGTAGTAGAGTCGTTTGGTCAGTAGTAGCGAGCGCATTGATTGTTGCGAAAGGAGAGAAGTCAGTTTTGCTCGCTGTTCCGTTAGTTCTTTAAAAACGTCAAGAGAATGTGACGATTTATGTAAAGTTTCCAGAGTGTGGATGCTGTGAACCAGGTCCCCCACCGCCGCCCTCCTCTCCTTCTTACGCTGCGCCCCTATTTGAATGAGTTTACCTCTAAGTACACATTTATGTGCCTCCCAGAGCAATGGTGGTGTTATCTCCGGCGTGTTATTATCTATAAAATATTGGGTGATGGTGTCTTGGATCTCCTGACGTATTAGAACATCGCGTAATAACGATTCATTTAAGCGCCAAGAGCATTGCGGAGAAGGAATGGAATCGATATCAATACTAATTGAGACCGAGGCGTGGTCAGACCAGGTAATGGGGGCAATCGTCGCAGTTTGTAAACATTGCAGGTGTTGATGGGAAAGGAGGAAGGTGTCAAGTCGAGAATACGATTTTGCCACTGGAGAATAAAACGTATAATCTTTGAATGGGTGAAGAGTCTTCCACCCATCCACCAATTGGTGCTGATGGAGTATTTGTAAAACTCTGCGGCGCAGTGAGGGGTCTACATGTGGGGATGTACATGTACATTCTCTAGAAGAATCGAGGGGGATATTAAAGTCGCCTCCACAGATTAAAATGCCCTCCGTAAAGCCATCAAGTTTCGCCAAGATAGATCGTAATGCTCCACATTGTCCCTTATTCGGGAGATATATATTAGCCATAGTAATACATCGGTCACCCAGAGTACCCTTGATAAATAAGTAGCGACCGTTAGGGTCATTAAGCTGGTGCGTGCAAGTGAATGGAATATGTCGGGCAATAAGGATAGCTACTTCCCTAGATTTAGATGCTATGTAGTTACTGTAAAAACTTTGGGGGTAGTGGCGCGATGTCAACGAAGGTGCCGCATCGTCCCTGAAGTGGGTCTCCTGAAGAAACAATACGTCCCCTTTCTGTCTGTGGAAATCAGTCAACGCCATGCGTCTTTTCTGCGGAATGTTCAACCCTCGTACATTCCATGACAAAAACCGTACTTTAACCATTTAAATAAATCTTGTGTGTGAAAAACAGCATATCTGCATCAGACGTATCTATAAGATTATAAAAGTAATCTAAAACCGTGTGTTGGGGGAATTGCATGAGAACACTAATAATAATAATCATCGTGAGAAAAGATTGGTGAATATTGCATCTTAAACGTAGAAACATATATGTTAACAAAGAACAGGTTCGTACCGGGTGACGGTGTAAAACCCGCGATCTAAAAAAGTATCGTCCAGGTTTTAAAAACATTGTCTTTTCCAAAAAATGGAGACAATAAAAGAAATACCACCGCAGCTGGGGGGGGGGTGTCAGAAAGCTGTCAAAAAACCAAGGGGGGGTTTGCAACAATAGAGGTGTCACAGGGCCTGGAACCATATCCACTATCTGGAGCAAGCAAGGGAGAACCATCGCACTGAGTGCTTAATAGGGACTGCAAATCTAGACAAATATCCTGACAAGTTGATGGTAATGACAAGGTCCATGGATGGTATATATTGTGAGGGTAGTCATGATAGAATTCAACATGGCATCTATGACGAGGAAAGGGCAGACTACGTGTTTAGAGGTGAGGGGAAGTCTGCAGAAGCTATCGATAATCAATCTGGAGCTTTTTGTGAAGGAGTCGACGGTTGAGATCTATTAGGTCCACGGCTCCTCTTCTGTGGTGTTTGCCATCGCGGACGTTGGGGTTGGGAGTGGGGGCGCCAGATCTAGGCTCGTGCCTCCATACCGCTCCGGAATAGACACCCCTTCCAGGCCCAGTGCAGATAAGGGTGGTAGGTCCCCTGCTCCAGAAATCACAAAGTGGGAACCATCCAGCGTCGTCTGTAGGGTAAACGGGTACCCCCATCTGTACTTTACTTGTCGTTCCCTCAGGATATCCGTTATCGGTTTTAAGATCCGTCTAGCTTGTAACGTGGTCCAGGAGAGGTCCGGATAAACTTGTAAGATGTTTCCCTCCATGTCCAGTACCTCTCGATTACGGGCCGCGTGCAGTACGTCTTCTTTCTGACGATAATAATGGAATCTACTGCAGATGACATCTCTGGGTGCAGCAGTGGGGGCCCCTCGAGGTTTCAGGGATCTGTGAGCCCTATCAAAATGTATTGGGGCCTCGGAGAGCGTCTCAGTAAGGCGTTAAAAATGGGTTGCAAGGTGTCAGAGTATCTCCCGAGCGTCGTGGGGTTCAGGTAAACCTGTAATACGCAGATTGTTGCGGCGCCCCCGGTTGTCTTGATCGTCAAGGGTACGGTGTAGTCTTTGATGGTGTATAGTGTGAGACATCATACCTGTTTCCAAATGTAATAGACGATCCTCCAGCAGCTCTCGTTCCTCTTCCAGGACCTGCACCCTGGACCCCACATGCTTTATATCCGCTCCTACAGATTCTAGCCGCATTGTAAAAGATGTTTCTAACTTTTGCAGCATGTTCTCTAAATCTTCCCTTATTGGTAGGGTGCGTAGGATGTCCTTCACGGACACCTCTGAGTCCACCGATGGTGCGGGGCTGTCAGCCGGGGAAGGCGTGTGGGAGGCTGGAGAAATCGGAGCCATTTTTGGACCATGCGGCGGCTTGCTTGCAGGCGGCGTGTCCGCGAAATACTGCACGATATCGTTGCGTTTTTGTGTATTAGAGGGTCCCTTCGGTGTTGGGGCAGTTTGTGTCCTCTTTTTAGTGGCCATGGTACCTCAAATCAGTGCTGGTCTCCCTTTATGAGCGCGGTTCAGGCCAGAGCTCCTCTACAATGCTGCCGGCTGCATCGGCGTTCAGGCCACGCCCCCTCCCTGAAGTTTTGTAGTCTCTCCTTTATGTAAAATAAATGGGTGGGCTCAGTTTTTATTTTTAGCACATAATAAAATCTCTTGGGTTGTTATTTCTGCCAATATGTGCATCATTCCAGTCGTGCATTAACGATGCTGACAATCACTTAACCCTATGTAAAAGCATCCTTCACTTGTGCTGTTCAAACGGAGACTCTTTTACCCTCCCTGGCAGTCAGATCATGACTTTTTTATGTATCTTTCTATCCAAATACATCCTTTTAACTTTAAAACGTATATAACACCTTTTTTCTCTGCCTTCAGCACAGACGACCCAAACTCACCAGCTCTGCAAGCTTCCATACTTTTCTCCTGTGCAGCCATTAAAAACCCAGAAGACCCAAACGCTGCAAGCTTCCATACTTTTTGTCCACCCCCCCATGGGCAAATTTACTTTGATAAGGTAATTATGTCATGTGCCATAGCACACTCTCACCTGTGAGGTTCCTGATTAACACACATCCCTGCAATTACCTGACCATCCAGCTTTCACAACCACACAGTTAACCCATTGCTCACCCCTCCCTTAGCCACTTGTATTTCTATCACTTCATGCTCCTAGTGTCATTGTCTCCTGGGACATGCTCTTTATTTTCTTTATAGAGCGTGAAGTTACAGTAAACATAAAGACATCCATGTCTTTCCATATACCCCCACCACCACACTCCATCTTTATTGCTCCTTCATTGCTTCCTTCCCACTTCTCTCAAATCTGGCATCCATCATTCACTTCTTCTCGCTCGCCCCATCCACACATAAAGACACACCCTCACCCCACACATTTAATTCATATTCCCACCTTTTTTACTTATCGCTCACACTTCTCCTTGCAGCAGGGGATGTCTCCCCCAACCCTGGGCCCCCCAGGGACATAGGTTTTCACTAGAGATGAGCCGAACACTCCCGGAGTTCGGTTCAAGCCCGAACCCGAACTTCCCATTTGTTCGGGACCGAACCCGAACCCCCATGCAAGTCAATGGGGCTGAAAATTCGGTTTTTTAGAGTGCCCTCCAAGAGGACATATATGCTACATATTTGCCATAAAAGGTGTATGGGGGTCCGGGTAGTGCCCTGGGGGACAGTAAACAAGGACAAAAAGTTTTAAAAAAAACATTTTTAAAGGGACAGTGAGTTTTCCATGAAATAAGGGGTTTTTTTTAATGGGCGTCAGTGCAGCCAGATATTGTGCCTTTCATGGCAGCAAGTGCCTTCACACCGTAACCCTTTTGAGGTATTGTGGAAGAGTTCAGTGCTGGAGGTTTTGTGAATGCAGAAGATATCCCCGATCTATTCCATTACTTCAGCACCCCATTGATAGCTGCTGATCCAGGACTGATTCATTTTTATAAATGTCAGCCGGTCTACAGAGTCGGTGGACAGACGCACTCTTTTGTCTGTGACAAAACCTCCAGCGGCACTGAACGTCCTTTCATAAAGCACGCTATATGAAGGGCAGCCTAGTAGCTGCATAGCATATTGGCTAAATTCTGGCCAGTGATCTAATCTCAACACATAGTGGATCATCTGCTGGAAAGGTATCCAGGTCTGCCCTTGCCCCTAGGTAGTCCTGCACCATATGGTGAAGACGCTGGCAATGGGTGCCTACATTTGACGTCCCTGGGCGTCAAGGACTAAAAAAAATTAAAAATGCATCAGTCAAGCAGCCCTGGCCTTCACCATTATTCCTCTGATCATCCGCAGCCTCAGAAGCACGTGTGTCAGCACTTGGTAATCTACCAGTGCCTGGAAAGGTGTTACACAAGTGTCACTTTAGAGCGTCCTCAAGTTTTTTCATCCTGTGCTTCCTCTGTGCGGGCAGGATGAGCTCTGCAACTTTCCCCTTGTATCGTGGATCAAGAAGGGTTACCAACCAGTAATGATCCCTCTCCTTGATAGCACGAATCCTGGGGTCCTTTAGCAGGCTTTGCATCATTAGGGAGCCCATGCAGCATAGGTTGGAGGTGGCATTAGCTGCCGAGTCTTCCTGGTCAATGAGGATGACCGTATCGTGCACTTCCTCCTCCCAACCACGCTCAAGCCCTTATGTTTCTGGGCACACAAAACCCTGCCTTGAGGAATCCCCACCTTCAATGCCCCCACTACTTAAATAGTCCTCCTCCTCCTCCTCCTGTCTGATCTGAGTAGGACCCGCTGGAATGCTGTCTGCGGAAAGACTGGGGCCTTGAGAGCTAGGGAAGGCCTCCTCTTCCTCCTGCTGCTCTGCCTCTAGAGCCACATCTATAATTCCCCGCAGAGTGTGCTCCAGCAGGAACACTAAAGGAATTGTGTCACTGATGCATGCACTGTCCCTGCTCACCATCCTCGTTGCCTCCTCAAATGGTGACAGTACAGTGCATGCATCCTTGATCATCAGCCACTGCGGGGGGGGAACCAAGTTGACCTGAACCTGTCCTTGTGCCATACTCACACAGGTACTCGTTGATGGCCCTCTGCTGCTTGTGCAGACGCTGCAGCATTGCTAATGTCGAATTCCACCTGGTGGGCATGTCACAGATCAGACGGTTTGTGGGAAGGTGGAATTCTCTTTGAATTTCTGCCAGGCGAACGCTTGCTGGAATGACTTTCTGAAGTGGCTGCAGACTTTTCTGGCCTGGATGAGAAGCTGTGGCAGCCCTGGGTACTTGGTTAGGAAACGCTGTACCACCAGATTTAGGACGTGTGCTAGGCATGGTACATGCGTCAATTTACCCTTGCGTAGGGCGGAGAGAAGGTTGCTGCCATTATCGCAGACGATCATTCCCAGCTCAAGCTGGCGTGGTGTTAACCATCTCTGCACCTGCCCTTGCAGAGCTGACAAAATTTCTGACCCGGTGTGGCTCCTGTCCCCTAAACAAACCAGCTCAAGCACAGTATGGCATCTTTTTGCTTGAGCCATTGCATAGACCCTGTCAGGCGTGGGTTTAACTGCCACTTCGCCAGAGACAGAGAAGGAGGAGGAGGAGGAGGTGGTGGTGGTGGTTGAGCAGACAGACCTCATACAAGCAGCTTTCTGGAGGCGTGGTGGAGGAACAAGCTCCAGCACAGAGCCCCGTCTTGGATCCCTCCCCGCTGCAATCAGAGTTACCCAGTGTGCCGTGAAGGAAATGTAACGACCCTGTCCATGCTTGCTGGACCACGTGTCTAAAGTGACATGCACCTTGAGCTGACTGCCTTTCCCAATGACTGGATAACATTGTCTTCCACGTGTAGGTATAGTGCTGGAATGGCCTTGCGTGAAAAGTAATGGCATTTTGGAACCTGCCACTGTGGTACAGCGCATTCAGCAAATTCACGGAAGGGAGCAGAGTCCACCAGCTGGAAAGGCAGCAGCTGCAATGCGAGTAATTTTGCTAAGCTGGCATTTAGACGCTGTGCTTGGGGATGGTTGGGACTATATTTTTTCTTTCGCTGCAGCAGCTGCGGCAACGTAATCTGACTGCGTAAATCTTCAGCTACTGGGATGATGCCACATTGTGAGGAAGGACCTGCTGGTACATCCATTATTGTAGCATCATCCCTGTCGGTGGAGGTTGTAGGCAATTGCATGGCAGGACATACAGTGTGGGTAGAGACAGATGAGGAGGAGGACCTACGCAAAGTTTTGCCCCAACGGGATGCGTGGCACTTGTTCATATGTCGCCTCAAGCATGTGGTACCCAAGTGTCCGGGGTTTATCCCACGCTTCAGCCTCCTCTGACATAGATTACAAATAGCAAAAGTGGGGTCTGCTGCACATTTCTTAAAGAACTCCCAGACAGCAGAGTTCCTGCATGTGTTCTTTGAGACAACAGCGCTCTGCACCGGAGCAGCTCTGACATGTGATGCCTTGGACTGGCTAGTGCTACGGTTGGTCACAGAGGATGTTGTGCCTCGTGTTTGCTGTGCCTCCTCCTCCTCCCCCTCCTCCTCACTTGATTCCTCAGTTCGATCTGGCACCCAGGTGGAGTCAGTGACCTCATCATCATCAATGTCATCTTCACCCCCTATCTCCTCGTCACTGGAGCCAACTTGGCAGTATGCTGCAGCTGCTGGGGCAACATGAGAGCCAGTTATTTGTGTGTCATCACTGGCACCCCCTTCCTCTAGGTTGATTATAGACATGTGCACAGGACAAAATTTCGTTTTGAACCAATGGATTAGTCCTAAAATGCAATTTATTTAGTTACTAAAGAAATTCGTTTTCAGTTCTTTAGTATGAAAACTAATTTCATTCATCCGAAAACCAATGGATACAATTACTGTTGTAGTGGTGGCTCCTCAGAGGGCTGAGATCGCTGCTTGTTACAGTATCTCTCACTCTCAGCACAATGTGGGCCATATTACATAGTTGATGCTAACATAACCAGAGCTGCTGTAAACTTCCCAGAGCCATTATAGCCTATGGAGGTTTTCAGTTTACAACAGCTCTGGTTAAGTTAGCACCAACATTGTAATACTGCCCCGTGTCAGGCAAAGCTGTTACAGTAACTGACTGCTGCTCATCACAGCGCTCAGAGTTTCAGTAAAACTAGTAAATAATATTTTTATATCTAAGAGGTTAGAACAATATTATTTCCTTGTTTTACTGAAACTCTGAGCGCTGTTACAGTCAGTTACTGTAACAACTGAGCCTGATACACTGTACTGAGAGATAATGTAACAAGCAGCCGATCTCGGTGCTCACAGCCACTGGATTTAAAGGGATAAAAAAAAGGATCCTCTCTGTATAATGTTTAAAACATCCTCCTGCATTAATTAATACCCCTCTCTGTATAATATATAGAACATCCTCCTGAATTAATTAATGTCCCTCTCTGTATAGAACATCCTCCTCAATTTATACCTTTCTCTGTATAATGTATATAACATCCTCCTGTATTAATACCCCTCTCTGTATAATGTATAGAACATCCTCCTGCATTAATTAATGCCCCTCTCTGTATAGAACATACTACTGCATTGGCATGTGGAGGGTGCAGAACTTCGGATGTTGCGCTCTACATTGCTGGTCTCCTTCACTCATCATTGTAATATCACAAAAAGGACTGAAACTAAAATGTAGTGCATTTTATTTTAGTTTCTTTCGTTTTTTGTACTGAGCAGTTTCGTTTCTCTTGAGTCATACTAAAACTAAATTATCCCAAAATTCTGACTAAATCGTTTTAGTACTAAAACGAATGCACATGTCTAGTTGATTATACTCCCTTGCTCAACCTCAGAGATTGAATCAGAACACTGTAGTTGCTGCGCATCCTCAAGCAGCATGTCACTCTCATTGTAGTCAAACAATTCAGCTGACTCCTCCGTGTGTGATAGCGAGGCTACGGCAGGAGTAGCTGTGGATATGGAGGCTGCATTAGATGCTTTGGCAGCTGAGTTGGACTGTAAAGCACTAGAAGCCTGGCTGGCAGAGGACTCGGAGGATGAGGATGGCCTGGTTAGCCAATCCACCAAGTCCTCTGTATGTTACTGCTGCTTAAGACGGCCAGCACCAGTTAGAAAGGACAAATGTGCCCCTGCAGTGGATGCACCACGTCCACCACGACCAGAGACACAGCCTCCCGACACAGGGGCTGCTTGCCCTCTTATCTGTGGCTGGGAGCGTCTGCCTGTCCTTTTTGTTCTTTCAGACAAGGTGAGCGATATATAGATTAAATATATACAGAACTCTGATTCAACTCTGGTATAAAGATTTAAATAACTCTGGTATAACTCAGTGAGACACACTGATAGCTGGCAGCCAGTGACAAGAGACAGATCACCTTAATTCACAAATGTTTTAAAGAAATTAGTGAGCCCCAAAATACAGCGTGGTACTGGATGTGTGACGAGACACAGATCACCTTAATTCACAAGTGTTTTAAAGAAATTAGTGAGCCCCTAAAAGATTTGCTGGCACAGTGACAAGACACACATCACCTAAATTCCCTGATATTTGGTCGAAATGATACCCCCCCAGACCCCCCCAGTAGCGTGGCAGACCGGCAGTAACAACACACACAACTATCTCCTTTGAAATCTCCTCTGAAATGCGTGTAGAAGCGCTGCGTGGAAACCTTATATAGTGCGCTGCGGAACTTAGCTCTGTGAGCCCATGATTGGGCAAAATTTGCCCCATCAGGACTCTGAGCGGTGATTGGCATAGTGTTCAACCAGTCTTGCACCAGACCTGTGGTCAGGTGCAAGGCTGTAGCCAATTACGAGCTTCAGGCAGTGGGAAAATGCATTGTGGTCCATTGTGGTCGAACATGCGACGAACACCCGGAAATGTACGGGGTTCGCCATCTGCTCGAACAGGCTAAGTTCGGGTCGAACCCCGAACCGTCTGAACCCGAACAGCTCATCCCTAGTTTTCACACAATCTCCAGCTCTAGAAACCAAACCAACCTCAGACACATTAACACTAGAGATGAGCTGTTCGGTTCGATCAGTTCGGAGTTCGATTCGAACATTGGCAGTTCTAAAGTTCGCGAACTTCGAACTTTTTGGGATGTTCGTCAAAAGTTCGTTTTTTTGTTTATTTTATTTTTTTTAAAAATACTTAGATACTAAATAATCTAGAAATAAAGAGACTCTTTAGTGCAGAATATTATAAGCAACGGTTTATTAGATATTGAATTAAAACGGGAATATTTTTAACATTGAAGCCTATGGGATAAAACAGTCTTGTTACTAAAACATCAGGCACTGTAGAGGGCAGCCTGCAGGGGACTCCCAAGGATCCCATTGAGGAGCAAGGAGCATGTGGCCGCCGGATGACAGAGCTGCGACTGTGCAGGCTAGCCGCCCGGGTGCATGTGGCAGAGACAGGCAGCACAGGGAGGGAGCCACTGCACCTGCGGCCATGGCAGACCACCCCCACCAGGATCCAGGGAGCCCCCACTGACCATCAGGCTAAGGTAAGGCGACACATTTCTAAAAAAAATAAAATCCGAGGACATTTTTAAATGTCTCCGGGAACATGAAATAAAACTTTTGATTTCTTTCTCTACCTGGCTGAATGTATTTATTTATATATAAGATACATTCATGGTGGCATGTGGGCTGCGCGGGGTCTCAGGCAGTGTTTTTTTTTGTGTGTATATTTTTAGCAAATTTATAGGGGAAGGTAAGGGCAGGTATGATTGATATTTATATATATATATATATAATATATTATATATATCTCCAGACTTGTATTACACACACAATTTGGCAACTAATTGCCCCCCCGCCATTTGGCTGATCGCTCCAGAAGAAATGTTGAACCCGATAGAGCAGAGAATAATATATATATTCTCTGCTCTGTCGGGTTCAACATTTCTCCTGGAGGGATCAGCCAAATGGGGGGGGCGCATTTAGTTGAGATTGTCCACATGCCACCACCCCATGTGCGTATGTGTATATATGGTCTGAGATCTGTAAGTGGGTGTGTGTATATATATATATATAATCTGCGTGTTGATATATGGATATATATAGGTCTGCGTGTTGATATAAAATTTTCGTTTCGGCTCATTTAGTTTGTAATTCGACAATTTTCATTTCGGATCATTTCGGCCGATTTACGTTTCAGTTTGTTTCGGCTTGTTTTTCGTATCGACTCTTTTTTTTGTGATTTTGGACATTTTCGTGTATTCTGTGTGGGAAATGTTTTTCCCCACAGACTTCAATGTTAAAAATATTCCCGTTTTAATTCAATATCTAATAAACCGTTTATTATTTTCTGTAGTAAAGAGTCTCATTTTTTCTGGATTTTTTTAAACCTCACAGTAATGTGCGCCGTGTATTATGAGCATTCAGTATTATATGGGAGTACTGCTTTATGAGTAAAGTAGTTAAAAAAATAAATGTAAAACTCAGGGGGGTGACGCCATGAGTTACCGCACCGGGTGACACCAACCCTAGTGAAGCCACTGACGGTGTGAAGGCACTTGCTGCCACCAAAGGCAAAATATTTGGGTGCACTGCCACTGACGCCTGTACCAGATTCATATCATTTTAATATTGGACTGCAGGGTCCAACCCTGCACTGTTCCACAATACCACAGAGGGGTTACGGTGTGACGACACTGTTACCGACACTAAAGGCCCAATTTTAAAGCACCTATTGTTACTTTCATCCAGAGCCTGCATAAGTTTCACCATAATTTAGCCAAAAAATCACTAAACTTGTTCTGCGTGTCCTAAAATGTCTCCTCTTTTCATACAGGCTGCCGCCCCAAGCAGTTGTTTATGAATAGATTAAAGGAAAACCGTTTACCGTCATTTGAAACGTCATTTTTTTGTTTTTAAATGTTTCTATACATCCTACAAATCCGCCACTTCACGGGCAGGTTATGGGGACCTCCTAGGCACGATATTTGAAGGAATTTTTCGTTTTTATTTTTAACCCTTATTTTATGGAAAACTCACTGTTCCTTTAAAAAAAATTAAAAAAATTAAAAAAAAACTTTTGTCCTTGTTTCCTGTCCCCCAGGGCACTACCCGGACCCCCATACACCTTTTATGGCAAATATCTTGCATATATGCCCTCTTGCAGGGCACTCTAAAAATCGAACTTTTGAGTCCCATTGACTTGCATTGAGTTCGGTTCGAGTTCGAGTTCGAACTCGAACTTTTGAAATTGTTCGAGTTCGAATGCGAACCGAGCACGGGGGTGTTTGGCTCATCCCTAATTAACACAACCCCCACTCCCACCTTCAACTTGGGACTCTGGAATGCTAGGTCAGTGTGTAAGACAAAGAAATCTACTGCCATCCACGACTTCTTCATCTCACTCTCCCTACATCTACTGGCTTTAACCGAAGCCTGGCTCTCTCCATGCGATACTGCCACATCTGCATTCCTAACACATGGCGGTCTCCAACTGACACACTCCCCTAGACCGAGTGACAAAAAAGGTGGAGGTGTGGGATTTGTACTCTCTCCCCACTGCTCTTTTCAGGTCATTCTTCCATGCCCATCTCCTACTTTCCCCACATTTGGAGGTCCATACTATTCACCTGTTTAAGCCTCTAGCCGCTCGTATTGCTGTTATCTACCTACCCCCTGGCCAACCTCTTCTCTTCCTCGACCAGTTCTCTTGGCTTCCACATTTCATGTCTTCTGATGTTCCATCACTCATTCTTGGGGATTTTAACATCCCTGTCAACTCGCCACAGAGCTCAGCTGCCTCACAATTTCTCTCCATTACATCCCCATTTGGCCTTACTCAGTGGTCCAACTCCCCCCACCCACACAGCTGGCAATACTCTGGATCTTATCTTCTCCTACTCCTGCCCTATCTCTGACCTCATCTGACCTCACTATTACACCTCTCAATCTCTATGACCATCAACTTCTGACTTGTGAACTTGGCTCTCCCCTTGCTCTTCCATCTGAACCTAAACTTTATCAGACTCGCCAAAATCTCCGCTCTCTGGATCCACAGCAATTCTCTGCCAATATATCTGTACCGCTCTCGTCCGTCCTATCTCTCTCCTGTCCTAATGAAACCATAACCTGCTACAACTCTACTCTTTCCTCCACCCTTTAAGTTGGCACCGTCAAAACCCTGGTCAATGAGGCGACAACAACTTGCAACCCTGGCACAACGAATTGACCCGACATCTCCAAAGATGTTCTAGAACTGCTGAACGCTATTGGAGAAAGACCCGCTTCCTCTCCGACTTCCTTCACTATAAATTTATGCTCCGGTCCTACAGCTCTGCGCTTTCCCTAGCCAAGCAGTCATATTTTTCAGCCCTCATACACACCCACTCCCAGAACTCAAAACGCCTGTTCACAACCTTCAACTCCCTTATCCGTCCTGCTGTGGCTGTTCCTCACACTGACCTCAAAGCCGAAGACCTAGCATGCTTTTTCACAGCAAAAATTTATCAGATAAGAACTGAAATCTCCACAATGCTATCTTCACCCATGCAGGAAGATGCTAACCATGTCTATCCTCACATGTTTAACTCGTTCCCTTCAGCTACTGAACAAGAGGTCCTTAAACTACACGATCCTCTCATCCCACTACCTGCCCCCTCGGCCCCGTTCCCTCACATCTCGCCAAAACAATTTCTGTTTCTATTGTACCATCCTTGACCCATACCTTTTTAATCTGTCTTTAACCTCTGGGGTCTTTCCTGTTCCCCTCAAACATGCCACAGTAGTCCCAATCCTAAAAAAACATCTCTGCATCCGACTGCTCCCTCCAACTACTGCCCTGTTTCCCTGCTCCCTTTCGCCTCCAAACTCCTCAAAGCTTGTGTATGCCTGTCTGACTACATCAACACCCACTCTCTCCTTGACCCTCTGCAATCTGGCTTTCGCTCACTGCACTCAACAGAAACCGCTCTTGCGAAACTGACCAATGACCTTGCAACTGCTAAATCCAATGGGTGCTACTCACTGCTGATCCTTCTTGGCCTCTCTACCGCCTTTGATACAGTTGACCAGTTGATCAGTTCGAGTTCGATTTTTTTTTTTAGAAAAAAGTATAAAAAATGCTTAAATACTACAAAATATAGAAATAAAGAGCTTCTTTACTGCAGAATATTATAAGCAACTGTTTATTAGATATTGAATCAACAAATAATGTCTACGTGCAAAGATTCTCACCTCTAAATGACCTGTGTTCTCAAACGGCGTAAACAACAGGTGTTTAATTAGTGTTTGGAAATAACATATGCTTTTAATTAGTCTGGTCTGATGAATTTGATACATTGTCTGGTGAGTGAGGATGTGGTGTCTCCTGATCTGAACATGTATCAAACAACACCTGTGCTTCTGAGAAGTGTTCATTTCTCTACTAAATCTTCCTCTGATATGCTGTTTAACCCCTTAGCTCATTTTTACTGCTTTCACTCATCATGTTTAAATGCGTTTTGAAGCCACATTTTATTAAGTGACCCAGACATATTAGATATCGTTCTTTCCGTCAGACTCCGCAGATTCATAATATATTATTTCTATATGTATACGTCATGTCCTGCCTGTATATTATGACAAAAAATGCAATAAAAGTTGAATTTTTAATCATCTGCAGTTTGTAAAGTGTTTTTTTTTCACATTTTAGCACATGAGCATTTGCGGTTATGTTTTCTATGGGGTGCGCTTGTACAAAAATTAGAAATGGGGACTTGTTACATTTTGTGGGGGGAATTACGTGATTTATAGCAAACGCACCCCATATAAAAAAATCATTAGTGCAGCATCATTGTTCATATTATAATTGAAATGTGAACAATATTGCTGCATTAATAAGAATAACACACAAAAAAAATACATGATTTTTTTTACTTTATACCTGGTCATGTTGGGTATCATGCTCAGGCCTTTCGATTTACACCCTCCATGACCCCCTAGCTGCCACAGTTCTGGAGATAGGGGGTTCATTTGAACCCCGATATCTCCACCAAGGGATTCCGGGCAGCTAGGGGTTCCCCAGCTATCTGAAGATGGTGGCCCCCACCGGAGCTAGGCCACACTTCAGCGCCACAAGGCATCTCTATACACAGCCTCACAGCAACTCTATACACAACCCCATCAGCAACTCTATACACAGCCTCACAGCATCTCTATACACAGCCCCATCAGCATCTCTATATACAGCCTCACAGCATCTCTATACAAAGCCCCATCAGCATCTCTATACACAGCCTCACAGCATCTCTATACACAGCCCCATCAGCATCTCTATACACAGCCTCACAGCATCTCTATACACAACCCCATCAGCAACTCTATACACAGCCTCACAGCATCTCTATACACAGCCTCACAGCATCTCTATACACAACCCCATCAGCAACTCTATACACAGCCTCACAGCATCTCTATACACAACCCCATCAGCAACTCTATACACAGCATCTCTATACACAACCCCATCAGCATCTCTATACACAACCCCATCAGCATCTCTATACACAACATCTCTATACACAGCCCCATCAGCATCTCTATACACAACCCCATCAGCATCTCTATACACAGCATCTCTATACACAGCCCCATCAGCATCTCTATACACAGCCCCATCAGCATCTCTATACACAACCCCATCAGCATCTCTATACACAGCATCTCTATACACAGCCTCACAGCATCTCTGTGAACCCTCCAAATGAACCCCCTATCTTCACCAGGGGATTCCGGGCAGCTAGGGGTTCCCCGGCTATATGACATCATCACGCTATGCGTGATGACGTCAGGCAGTGAGGGGGGACCCGGGGTGGAGCCACCATCCAAGATGGCGGCCCCCACTGGAGCTATGCCGCACTTCGGCGCCAAAGTGCGACCCGGTGCCTAAGGGGTTAAAGCCAGGCACCGCTTAAAAGGGGAGACTCTCTCCTTTTAAGCGTGCCTGGCTTTTTTTTGTGGGACCTCCCGATCGGGAGGGAGAGGGATCCGAACGGATCCCCCTCCCTTCCAGGCGATCTCCCGGCATTGCCGGGGGGTCACCTGGAAATGACGTCATCGCGCATGGCGCGATGATGTCATTTACGTCGGAAGCAGCTTGACTTCAGCATCTGAGGACGCTGAAGTCAGAACGCCGCGGGACCCCGGACAGAGAGGTGAGTATCTCCGCTGGGGGTCCCGCAAAGCTGATGACGTGTCAGCAGTGAAGGGGTTAAAAATGTCTTTGTTTTAAAACTTTTTGGCCTTGTTTCCTGTCTCCAGGGCACTACCCAGACCCGGACATTGTTTTTAAATGTTTCTATACATTCTACAAATCCACCACTTCACGGGCAGGTTATGGGGACCTCCTAGGCACGATATTTGAAGGAATTTTTCATTTTTATTTTTAACCCTTATTTCATGGAAAACTCACTGTCCCTTTAAAAACGTTTTTTTTTTACTTTTTTTCCTTGTATCCTGTCCCCCAGGGCACTACCCGGACCCCCATACACCTTTTATGGCAAATATCTAGCATATATGCCCTCTTGGAGGGCACTCTAAAAATCTAATTTTGAGTCCCATTGAGTTCGAGTTCGAATTCGAACTTTTGAAAAGTTCGAGTTCGAATGCGAACCAAACTCGGGTGTTCGGCTTATCCCTAATCTCCACCTGTCATCGGCCTACACATGCACAGCCAACTCTCATCTCCAGGACTTCTTCTCTGGAATGACTTGCCTCTCCCCTAATCTTCAAGCCTTCAAGAAATCCCTCAAAACCCATCTCTTCAGATTAGTGTACCACATCACTGATGCAAATCATCCCTCACTCACCTACTCACATTTGATTGAAGCCGCTCTTATGGCCCCACCATTCCCAAACCACTGGCACTAATGACCCTGCTATCTAGTGAAATTCCTCTTGTCTTCCTCAACCCCCAATCCTAGACTGTAAACTCCAATGAGCAGGGCCCTCTACACCTCTTGTTTCCATTTTACATCCGTTTATTTGTATTTCGTTCCCTTTGGTTATTGTAAAGCGCTGCGGAAATTGTTGCCGCTATATAAATGATGACGATAATAATAACAATGTATCAAATCGTACATTTTTTCCAGCCCCCTGGTGGTATTCCCGAGTGTGGCTCGTGGTTAAATTTCAGTGCAGAAAACGGTAACCCCAAGCCACACTCGGGCTGATACATACCTGTCCCTGTGTTCCCTTGATGTCCTCCCACAGTCAACTCCATCCAATCACGGCGTCCTGGTTCCCTGCTCGCGGGAAGGGAAGCAGGACATCGAGGGAACGCAGGGACAGGTATGTATCAGCCCGAGTGTGGCTCGGGGTTACCGTTTTCGGCACTGAAGTTTAACCCCGAGCCACACTCGGAAATACAACCAAAGAGTTTAATCAGGGACTTAAACATATATTTATATGGTCACACATGGGTCATTTACATATACAACCCCCCCCAGAAACTGTTAGGGTACCCAACCAGAAAGAAACAGATAATTGGACAAACATTTGCTTCTTGGAATGTGAAACATGATTAGGGACAGACAGTGAAGTTAAACATAATGTAACATTTCTAATGAGGCAGGACAATGGGAATAGGGATAACAACAGATTAGTCTGCAGTGCAGATTTACAAACTATTCAAGTAGAAACAGATAAGCACATTCCTGAGACGGGGTAAACTGGGATGTTAATCCTTTCAACAGATAACTGATACACAAGGACCAGACAATAGCTTTCTTGCATAATCACAAATTCAACATAAATGTAACCAACACAGCAAGTTCACAGTAAAACATTGTATAAAGAAAAGCTTTGTATAAATAAATGCTGTTTACGGGAAGTATGTTCTAAAACAGGGGAACGTAAAAGTATGCTTGTGGCTTTAAGCAGAAGAGCACCATGTCAGGTCCGTGACAGTATACTTCTCTAATTTGTTCTTCTGGTGTTGACCCGGGTATCCTTTGAAGTACCTTACATTGTCCTTAGCTTATTTAGCTTTCTTCATTTGCTGTTCCAGCCATTCTAAGGACCAGTGTTTGTTATACTTTGTGTGAATTTATAACACCTGTCACCAGTCTCTGCTTTACCCAAAAATGTTCAACACATTTGATAAATAATCAAATCAATGTTCCTATTCATATTTACCAAACAAGCAAATTAGATCTGTTTTCTGCTGTCAGGTTTTTCACCATGCAAAGGCGTGGCAAGCAAAGCTCTATGTTAGCTAATGGAGATAAATGAAGATATCACACACAGGTTTCGTTCTTCAAATATCTGATATTCCTTTTGTTAATTCAGCTCTTTATAGAAGATATGACATACAATAAATCTCACATTTACAAGCCAATATAATTATCTCAACGACACATAATTACTATAGTTAAACCCACAAAAACCATTTGTCATATTCTGAAAGGACGAAGAGAAGTCTTTTTTTTCTATTCTGCACCGCATCAAGCAGACACGGCCACTTTGGTACAGGATGTGACTGTTTCCAATTAAATTTCCTAAATTTAATGAGCAAGCATTTTAAACTGCGCTAAAGGGGGCATGTTAACTAAGGGAACCTTTAATATGTGCTAAAGATGCAAGGAATGAAAAGATAATTATTTTACAACACTCTTTCATGGTCTTCTAGTTATGACTGTTATGTGAGTGGAGGTTTGGAGAGGTCTCACAAATGCAAAAGCCTACAGAGAATTTCTTCATCTATATTCAGTACTGGATGAAACAACGTGTCCTTTGTATGTAATAACTGAAAGGGTTAATTTATTCATATCCTGCCATGCATATAAGTAATTCTATGATTATATTTATACCTCTTAACCTCCCTGGTGGTATGATTATTTCATTATCTTTACATTATATCATTATCTCCGGCATCGGCCAGAGGACACAGTGGGAGGACAATGTGGGATCGCAGGGACAAGGTAAATTACACTGCAGTATAATCCCGAGTGTGGCTCGGGGTTACCGCTTTTGGTACTGATAATTAACCCACGCCAAACTCAGGATTACCACCAGGGAGGTTAATAAACAAGTTGTTTGTATGTTGGGGACTTGAAACATGTTGAATGACTTTGTAATAATATCGATTTCTGACTCACACAAATGTCCTTTTCCTGTAGACATTGAATAACCACTGATGGAGCCGGCAACAAAATCTCTGTTTATTATTCTGTGTTTGGGACTCTGCAGTAAAACATGTTTCACACAGGGTGAGTTTGTAAAGCAGTAAAATGTGTCTCTCATAATGAATGTATAGCTCTGTAACATGAGTATCCTATAATGAATGTATAGCTCTGTAACATGAGTATCCTATAATGAATGTATAGCCCTGTAACATGGGTATCCTATAATGAATGTATAGCCCTGTAACATGGGTATCCCATAATGAATGTATAGCCCTGTAACATGGGTATCTATCCTATAAAAGAGTAAGGCTTGGCGTGTCCGTCGCCAAGCCTTCTCTGCGCATGTGCGGCACGCCCACAGGGTGCTGTGGAGGTTGGATGCGCGCGCAGCCGGGTGCGCGCGCGCCACCCGCCGCAGCACGCCCAAAGCGTCTTACGGAGGTTGCCGCACGCCTCCCACCGCAGGACCACCAATAGGCCGTTGGATGCGCGCGAAAACACCACAGAGCCCAGCACCTGAGCACAGAGACCACCACCCGAGCACAGCACCTGAGTCGAGCACAGAGCCGAGCACAGAGCCGAGCACAGAGCAGAGCACAACACAATAAATGGCACAGAGCAGAGCACAGAGCAGAGCACAGAGCCGAGCAGAGCGCAGGGCACAGAGCAGAGCACAATAAACGGCACCAAGCAGAGCACAGAGCAGAGCACCAAGCAGAGCACAGAGCAGAGCACCACACAGAGCAGAGCACAAGAGCACCGATCAGAGCACAAGAGCACGGAGCAGAACACAAGAGCACAGACCCGAGCACAGAGCAGAGCACAATAAACGGCACATAGCAGAGCACAATAAACGGCACAGCAGAGCACAAGAGCAGAGTACAATAAACGGCGCAGAGCACCGAGCAGAGCACAGAGCAGAGCACAAGAGCACCAAGCTGAGCACAGAGCAGAGCACAATAAACGGCACAGAGCAGAGCACAGAGCAGAGCACAATAAATGGCACCAAGCAGAGCACAGAGCAGAGCACCAAGCAGAGCACAGAGCAGAGCACAATAAAGGGCACAGAGCAGAGCACAATAAACGGCACAGAGCCGAGCACAGAGCCGAGCACAGAGCCGAGCACAGAGCCGAGCACAACACAATAAAGGGCACAGAGCAGAGCACAATAAACGGCACAGAGCAGAGCACAATAAACAGCACAGAGCCGAGCACAGCACAATAAACGGCGCAGAGCACAGAGCTGAGCACAGCACAATAAATGGCACAGAGCAGAGCACAGAGCAGAGCACAATAAACGGCACCAAGCAGAGCACAGAGCAGAGCACAGAACAGAGCACAAGAGCACCGATTAGAGCACAAGAGCACAGAGCAGAACACAAGAGCACAGAGCCAAGCACAGAGCAGAGCACAATAAACAGCACATAGCAGAGCACAAGAGCAGAGCACAATAAACGGAGCAGAGCACCGAGCCGAGCACAGAGCAGAGCACAGAGCAGAGCACAGAGCAGAGCACAAGAGCACCGAGCTGAGCACAGAGCAGAGCACAATAAATGGCACAGAGCAGAGCACAATAAACGGCACAGAGCAGAGCACAGAGCAGAGCACAATAAACGGCACAGAGCACCGAGCAGAGCACAATAAATGGCACAGAGCAGAGCACAATAAACGGCACAGAGCAGAGCACAATAAATGGCACAGAGCAGAGCACAATAAACGGCACAGAGCAGAGCACAATAAACGGCACAGAGCAGAGCACAATAAACGGCACCAAGCAGAGCACCAAGCAGAGCACAAGAGCACGGAGCAGGACACAAGAGCACAGAGCCAAGCACAGAGCAGAGCACAATTAATGGCACATAGCAGAGCACAATAAACGGCACAGCAGAGCACAAGAGCAGAGCACAATAAACGGCGCAGAGCACAGAGCAGAGCACAGAGCAGAGCACAAGAGCACCGAGCAGAGCACAATAAACGGCACAGAGCAGAGCACAATAAACGGCACAGAGCAGAGAACGGAGCAGAACACAAGAGCACAGAGCCGAGCACAGAGCCAAGCACAGAGCAGAGCACAATAAACGGCACAGAGCAGAGCACAATAAATGGCACAGAGCAGAAAACAGAGCAGAGCACAATAAACGGCACAGAGCAGAGCACAATAAATGGCACAGAGCAGAGCACAGAGCAGAGCACAAGAGCCCTGGACAGAGCAGAGCACAAGAGCCCTGGACAGAGCAGAGCACAAGAGCCCTGGACAGAGCAGAGCACAAGAACAGAGCAGAGCACCGAGCAGAGCACAGAGCAGAGCACAATAAACGGCACAGAGCAGAGCACAATAAACAGCACAGAGCAGAGCACAAGAAATGGCACAGAGCAGAGCACAATAGATGGCACAGAGCAGAGCACAATAAACAGCACAGAGCAGAGCACAATAAATGGCACAGAGCAGAGCACAATAAATGGCGCAGAGCATAATAAATGGCACAGAGCAGAGCACAGAGCAGAGCACAATAAACGGCACAGAGCAGAGCACAATAAACGGCCCAGAGCAGAGCACAGAGCAGAGCACAATATGCTCTGCTCTGTGCTGTTTATTGTGCTCTGCTCGGTGCTCTGCTCTGTTCTTGTGCTCTGTGCTCTGTCCAGGGCTCTTGTGCTCTGCTCTGTGCCGTTTATTGTGCTCTGCTCTGTGCTCTGCTCTGTGCCGTTTATTGTGCTCTGCTCTGTGCCGTTTATTGTGCTCTGCTCGGTGCTCTGCTCTGTGCTCTGCTCGGTGCTCTGCTCGGTGCTCTGCTCTGTGCCGTTTATTGTGCTCTGCTCTGTGCCGTTTATTGTGCTCTGCTCTGTGCTCTGCTCGGTGCTCTGCTCTGTTCTTGTGCTCTGTCCAGGGCTCTTGTGCTCTGCTCTGTGCCGTTTATTGTGCTCTGCTCTGTGCTCTGCTCTGTGCCGTTTATTGTGCTCTGCTCTGTGCAGTTTATTGTGCTCTGCTCTGTGCTCTGCTCGGTGCTCTGCTCTGTTCTTGTGCTCTGTGCTCTGTCCAGGGCTCTTGTGCTCTGCTCTGTGCCGTTTATTGTGCTCTGCTCTGTGCCGTTTATTGTGCTCTGCTCTGTGCTCTTGTGCTCTGCTCGGTGCTCTGCTCTGTGCTCTGCTCTGTGCTCTGATCAGTGCTCTGCTCGGTGCTCTGCTCGGTGCTCTGCTCTGTGCTCTGCTCAGTGCTCTGCTCGGTGCTCTGCTCGGTGCTCTGCTCTGTGCTCTGCTCAGTGCTCTGCTCTGTGCTCTGCTCAGTGCTCTGCTCGTGCTCTGCTCGGTGCTCTGCTCGGTGCTCTGCTCTGTGCCGTTTATTGTGCTTGGCTCTGTGTCCTCGGCTCTGTGCTCTTGTGCTCTGATCGGTGCTCTGCGCTCTGCTCTGAGCCGTTTATTGTGCTGTGCTTGGCTCTGTGCCGTTTATTCTGCTCTGCTCTGTGCTGTTTATGGCTCTGTGCTCGGCTCTGTGCTCGGCTCTGCGCCGTTTATTCTGCTGTGCTTGGCTCTGTGCTCGGCTCTGTGCCATTTATTGTGCTCGGCTCGGGTGCTGGGCTCTGTGCTCGGCTCGGGTGCTGGGCTCTGTGCTCGGCTCGGGTGCTGGGCTCTGTGGTGTTTTCGCGTGCATCCAACGGCCCATTGGTGGTCCTGCGGCGGGAGGCGCGCGGCAACCTCCGTAAGACGCTTTGGGCGTGCCGCACATGCACAGAGGAGGCTTGGTGACGGACATGCCAAGCCTTACTCTTCTATAGGATAGATAGAATCAGATACTCACTTCTCATCCTGCAGCGTGAACGGTGGCCTCATCCGCCTCTTCTGGCCACCATGAGCCGAGTGAGACTGGGCACAAATAGTCTCCAGTAAGTCTCTGCGCGCACCTCCACAATCTCGTCAGAGCGAGCGGCCCCGTAGCAGAACCCTCCATAGAGTCCTATGAATAGGAGAGAAATCTCAATGTATCCTTCCTGGTGAAATACTTTATAAATAAAAGTTTCCTCCGCGCCGGATTGAGGGCTCTATACACTGTGAGCACCCCATGGGGGGGGGGCAATGTGTCTTTTTTATTCACTCTCAGTGCTATATAAATTCCTTGTGCTTTTTGTCGACGGCACAAATCGGTGACCATAAACTGACCATTTGTACCAATACCACTTTATTGTACTGGCCACCCCAAGAATTCACCCGGAATGTTCCATTTCTATTTCTGAACTTTTTGTTTGCAGCGACTTTTATAAACAAAGACAAAGCTGATATCATGTTTTAATATATATGACATCATGGTTATTTTACAGATTGGCTTCGGGGAAATCAATTTAACCCCTTAAGGACCAAGGGTCTTTAAAGTCAATGCATTTTTGACGGAACAGTTCCATCATTGGTCTATAAGGGGTTAAAGTACACCTGGGGGAGATCTGTATATCTTATATCATTTCCATGTGTGCTAATATTCAGGATTCACCCGGGATGAAACTGAAATGTGTCATTTCTTACAGATACATCTCCTGATAAAAGTACAGAAAGCTCCTCTGAAAGCAGTACACAAACCCCTCCGACACCATGGGATTGTGGCAGTGAGTATATGTTAAGGTTAATATAGTTTAATGGTCTCTCCTCGCAGCCGAGCACTGATTGGATCACAATCCTCCTCACTGTTACATCGCAGCCTTGTCACATCAGCAGCTGCTTGCTCCCAGGGGCAACTCCTACGGGCGAGTACACTCAGCGGTCACTCCTACGGGCGAGTACACTCAGCGGTCACTCCTACGGGCGAGTACACTCAGGGGCAACTCCTACGGGCGAGTACACTCAGCGGTCACTCCTACGGGCGAGTACACTCAGCGGTCACTCCTACGGGCGAGTACACTCAGCGGTCACTCCTACGGGCGAGTACACTCAGGGGCAACTCCTACGGGTGAGTACACTCAGGGGCAACTCCTACGGGCGAGTACACTCAGCGGTCACTCCTACGGGCGAGTACACTCAGCGGTCACTCCTACGGGCGAGTACACTCAGCGGTCACTCCTATGGGCGAGTACACTCAGCGGTCACTCCTACGGGCGAGTACACTCAGCGGTCACTCCTACGGGCGAGTACACTCAGTGGTCACTCCTACGGGCGAGTACACTCAGGGGCAACTCCTACGGGCGAGTACACTCAGGGGCAACTCCTACGGGCGAGTACACTCAGCGGTCACTCCTACGGGCGAGTACACTCAGCGGTCACTCCTACGGGCGAGTACACTCAGCGGTCACTCCAGGGCTAAGGAAGGGAACATTTCCTCTTTTGCAAAGTCTAGCCGCAAGCTGGTGAAGCTGATCAAACGGCTTCTAAATAGTGATCTTTTCACCTAAAACTTCCAGATCACTCACACAGACGTCTCAGGCTTTGTATTATCAACACGAGATCATCCTCCGGACAAGCAGCTATCGAAGAGGAATAAAGGTCCTAGAAATCTGGTCCTGTTCTCACCTTGGATAAGCCGAAGTTGGCCAAGACCACTTCTGACACCACTGAAATAGTTAATGCAAAGCATGGACAGGATTGGCGAGCCTGGAAACAGAGGGATTCTGTAGCATCTCTTAGACCCAGCGTAGAAAAACAAAGCGCACTCGAGTGAGGAGATTACGGGGAGAAAAACGACACTAAGTCCTCTGTTTCGCACGTCTGATCAGTTCTCTGTTTAGTTGGTTCTTATATAGGACATATTATAGGATATAGAAAATTCTCAGATTACAAGCCAAGGCAATACGTGCTCTACATCAGAGATGATTCGCATAATTGCACCTAAAAGACCTGCTGTTACCATATATGGTTATAATGTAACTTAAAACATTATAAACAGAATTGATACTGAAGGACAATTACCAACACGGACACTAGGTGGCGATGTTACCACCACATTGCAATACACAAGCTCTATGATATATTGCACCAACTGTCTATGTGATTACTGTTTATTATATTGCACTGGAATATGTATGTATAGACATATACAGGGTCATTCAAAGAGATCCGAATTGTGGCCGAAAGGTAAACAAACAGTGAAAATCGGCGTTCGGTTACATTTCCTGGCCATTCGGCTATTCAGAGAGAAGGCAGTTCACCAAATCCTGGCGAATTGCCTGCACATACGGTGCCTGTTCGGTGCCTGTTCGAGGGCAGTGAATCCCCATAGAGAAGCAATGCTTCATCTATTCAGAGAACACAAACCAGCAGTGAAAGGTTCCCCTAATGCCCTGTCATTCGGTGGTTTAATTCGGCAGGTTTATTCAGGCGAATCCCATAGGCTTCAATGTTAAAAATATTCCCGTTTTAATTCAATATTATTATTCTTTATTTATAAAGCCCTAGCATATTCCGCAGCGCTGTACAATAAGCACAGTATAGACAGGGTTACAATACATTGAACAACATTTGACAAACAGTACAGGAGGAGATGAGGCCCTATTCCCGTAGGAACTCACAATCTGGGAGGGTTGGGGTTGGAAACAGGAGGAGAGGACTGTAAGGTGAGAGTGATTGATGGTTGCGTCAGTGAGTTGGGGGGTCGGCTTCCTAAATAGGAATGTTTTCAGGGAGCGTTTGAAGGAAGAGAAGTTAGGGGAAAGTCTGACAGTACGAGGGAGAGCGTTCCAGAGAGTGGGGGCTGCGCGTGAGAAATCCTGCAGTCTATCATGGGAAGAGGTGATGCGGGGAGAAGCTAGGCGCAGGTCACTGTTTGACCTTAGGGAGCGGGCTGGGGTGTATTTGGTGATTATTGAGGACAGGTAGTGGGGAGCTGAGTTAGTGAGGGTTTTGTAGGTAAGGATAAGGATTTTGAACTTAATTCTGCAGTGGATGGGGAGCCAGTGAAGGGACTCGCAGAGGGGAGCGGCAGAGACAGAGCAGCGGGTGAGGTGAATGGGGAGCCAGTGAAGGGACTCGCAGAGGGGAGCGGCAGAGACAGAGCGGCGGGTGAGGTGAATGGGGAGCCAGTGAAGGGACTCGCAGAGGGGAGCGGCAGAGACAGAGCGGCGGGTGAGGTGAATGGGGAGCCAGTGAAGGGACTCGCAGAGGGGAGCGGCAGAGACAGAGCGGCGGGTGAGGTGAATGGGGAGCCAGTGAAGGACTCGCAGAGGGGAGCGGCAGAGACAGAGCAGCGGGTGAGGTGAATGGGGAGCCAGTGAAGGGACTCGCAGAGGGGAGCGGCAGAGACAGAGCGGCGGGTGAGGTGAATGGGGAGCCAGTGAAGGGACTCGCAGAGGGGAGCGCAGAGACAGAGCGGCGGGTGAGGTGAATGGGGAGCCAGTGAAGGGACTCACAGAGGGGAGCGGCAGAGACAGAGCGGCGGGTGAGGTGAATGGGGAGCCAGTGAAGGGACTCGCAGAGGGGAGCGGCAGAGACAGAGCGGCGGGTGAGGTGAATGGGGAGCCAGTGAAGGGACTCGCAGAGGGGAGCGGCAGAGACAGAGCGGCGGGTGAGGTGGATTAGCCTGGCTGAGGCCAATAAACCATTTATTATAATATTTTGCAGTAAAAAGTCTATTTATAGATTTTTTTTTTTGCATCTTTTAGTCACTTTTTGGGGAAAAAATATTTTTTCTGTAACAGCCTTTTTATTATCATCCATTGGATTTTATATGTAAATTTCAGACATTTTCGTTCTGTAGTTTCTTTGCAAACAGCGTTACACTTTCATATATTCAAGCATACGTTGTTTTTTGGTTTTTTTCACTCCATTCGTCTGCGGTGTCGGGTTTTTCCGGTGGCTGCTCTGCGCTGTGATCGGCTCATGCTCAGGTTTCTCTGGCGTGTTCGGTGGGGTTAATCCAGATGTTTTGCGGGTTTCGGTGAGCGTTCGCTGGGTTTTGCGATGAGTGTTCGGCAGGTTTTCGGCGGCTTTTCCCTGCGCTACGATGGCCCTGTGGTGCTAGCTGAATACACCGCAGGGTCACCGAAATAGGATCGCCGAATTGAAGAGAACAAAAAGTCCCCAAACGTGCGGTGGCTTTTCGATTCTCTTTGAATAACCCTGTTAGTATTGCAAGAAACGCCACATGGAGAGAAATCTCTTTTTAGTATTGGAAGTGTCAGATACCAGTTTGCGCATTGGAATGCGTTTCTCTTTATTCTATACTGTATCTTTAGACAGAGTGTTTTGGGGTTTGACTCTGCCAACACACTCATTACAAAGCAGCATTCATAAGGTACACACACCACCTTATCCAGCGCTCCATATACAGGTATTGTGCACTAGTTTTTGTTTATGCTAGGCATTCCAGTAATTTCTATATGAAATTGCTCATACTCTGTTTTAAACTGCTTGTTAAAAAAAGGGAATATCAACTAAGGTATATAACATACAGGGAATTAAAAAGATTATTTAACAATAGGATGCCTTAGATTTAAAAGCTTTAAAGATCTTTTTTTTATTTAATATTTATTAAACCATTTAATCTCTTAATTTGCAGCAAAAAGTCTCATTTATTTATTACTTAGATTTATTTAGGTATTTTTTTTCCCTGTAACAGACCTTTTTAAAATGATTCTTAGGACCTTATAGATTATTTCCAGGCATTTTAATGCAGTAGTTTTTTTGTTTTTTTTGCAAAAGCATTTTAAAAGTTGCAGTGCTTTCATTTTAATATATTTTACCCCGTTCGATGGCTTGTCGGCTGTTTCCAGTTGCTGGTTGGCGTTCTGTTCAGCGGGTCATTGGCTTTTTTCGGATGCGTTCGGTGGATCGTCGGGTGCGATCAGTGTTTTTCAGTGGCTTATCAGATCGATAAAATGTTTTTTCGGTGGTTTTGCAGATCGGTTTGGCGGTTTTTCAGATGAGTTCGGTGGCTCGTTCCATGCACTTGAGACCCTGCGGTAAATTTTTAAATTCAATGCAGGGTCGGCGAATCGATGTCGCCGAAGTGCGGGGAACCGAAAAGCACCGAAATTCTGTTTAATAGTGAGGTGTCCTTATTATACCTGGTGGCTAAAGCTAGTAATTGTTGGAAAATATGAGGAACGTTCACCCCAGTGTCCACCCAGTGTCGAGCATGGGCATGTAAGAGTAATAGGTGTTTAAGGGTCATTTCTTTCTTACCACTGATGTGACACAATGTAACATTCTTTTTCTGATTCCTGACTCCTCAGATCTCACTACGCCGACCCCAAAGCAAACATCAGACAGTCCTGTTACCACCACTATCTCCACCATGAAATCATCTGCTCTCACCACATCCTGTTTCTGGAAAAATCTTAAAATAAAAATTATTAAAAAGGCGATTAAGACAATCTTGGACTTTCTTGAGACGGTAAAGGACATCCTAAGCGAGAAACTGATGGAATGTCTGAAACGCTGCCTCAAGGAATTATTAGAGGAACTGGAGAAACTTATAAACAAGTGCATCTAGTAGATCATCCCGCGAGCGCAGGAGATGCAGCACCTCATGCAGATCAGATGCTGCTTTTCATCTTTCATTAAATGTCTTTGTATATTGTGAAATTGTATGAAGTCACATGACCTCTGCTGGCGTCAGCAGCTTTAATAAATAATCACTGTATCTTCCTATTCTTTACACAAATCTACTTCCCATTCCCATCATCCACCTGTGATTCCATCTATTCCCCCGTGGATACAAGGCTGGATTGGGGTGAGCAGCAGCGCCACCCGGGGGCTTCAATAGGAAGTCACACACTATGACTTAATAAAGATACTGAAAATGAGATGATTGTGCTTTTAGTGAAAATCAGACGTTACACAGCATTTTACTTATGTCACTAATGCAAACATTAAAAAATGCAACAAAAACACAGAATCTGGTCCTTTATTTAATACGAGGCCAAAATATTCTGGTAGAAAGCCACAAATCCAAACTTACAGCGATGCTCTTGGTGTTATAGTGAGTCTTGTTGGTTATGTATGAAAGATTTTGTCTTTTGTATTAAAATTAATTTCTGTGAAGAAGGTCTCATCACTGGTCATGTGACTTGTTGCTCCTGAGTCAATGTACCATCCATGCGGGGTAGTATTCTGAGTTACTTTAAAACTTGCACTCCACGCTGTGTCTTTGCTTTCCTGTGTGGCTGCTTTAGCTCTTTCTTTTGTGAATGTCTCTCTCCTTCGCTGTTCTGCTTTCCAGATTGAACAATTATATTTCAAATGACCTGTCCTTTTGCAGCGAAAACACACTCTGGTCTCTTTGTTTTGTTTTGTGTTTTCATTCACCTTTAGAGCTACTTCTGTTTTGTCATTCTCTTCACCACGTATATTTTCCTTCTTTCTGTTGTATTCATCAATTAATTTCCCTTTAGCATATTCCAGTGTTAGTTCTTCCTCTGGTCTGGTTTCTAGAGCGTTTATCAGGGCACTATATGATTCTGGAAGGCTGCATAATAGTAATGCCACTACATGATTGTCTTTTATTTCTTCTCCAATTGCACGTAATTGCTCCACAATTTCCAGCATAGCGTTCACATGTTCACACATTTCCTGGCCTTTTTCCAGCCTCATCTTATACAGTTTACGTAGCAGATATAGTTTACTGTTTAAGTTTGAACGCTCGTGCAGTTTCTGTAGCGCAGTCCACATACCTTTAGCTGTGTTTTCTTTTCTTATATGGATTAGTTGATCATCCTCCACTAACAGGCTTATAACTGCTTTTGCTTGCCTGTTTCTTTTGTCCCATTCTTCTGGGTTGTCAGTGGGTCTGATTGTATCCAGCACCTGCCACAGATCATCTTTGGATAACAGCATTTCCAGCTTAAACTTCCACAGCTGATAATTGGTATTGTTTAGCTTTGCTATTGCATATTTCACATCTGAGCCACTTGCCATCTTTCAGTATATTGGATGCAGCTCCTTTCCTCACACACAGCAGGTATTTGGATGATAGCTGCAGCACTTACTGATTTGTAGTTTCGTTTTCAGTGTCTGGGCCCATAACCTGTTGGTTATGTATGAAAGAGGCACTGGAGTCTTGTGAATCTGCAGTAGAGAACTTTACTTTGTGCATATAGCAATAAAACAACTTATAACAGATTAGTCACTGGATATATATCAGGATGCTTCATCATCACACAGCTAGAAAGGAAGAGGAAGTGAAGCAGAGACAAAAGAGACTTATTTCCTGTGAACATTTACCAACGAGTTTAGAACACATTTAACCACTAACAGCGCCACCTGCAGTCCATAGTATAATATATGCTGTTGTATCTCCAACAAGTCTAACGTGGGGGTTTCCGTCCAGGTGTAGAATGCTTCCCTTTCAGTCAGTATTCCACAGAAGTACCGCCTCTGGCCCCAACGCAGGCAATAACACACAGTAGATCCTTGCAGTTTCAACCCGAAATGGAGAATGAGTTTATTTTCACTTTAGATTTTGCAACTGGTTAAAACACACACAGGGAAGGTACAGAAACAATGGAAACACGCCCAGTATTGAAACAATGGATCAGATAACAGTGAGCTGGGTGGCCTTAGTTGCTGGGGGAAGGGGAGGGTGTGTGAAAACAAAAGGAATCCATTACTTACAGGGGGGTGTATACTATACAAATACTGGATCGTAATACAGAGGTTACACTATACAGATAGAAGGTACACAGAAAACACAACACTCAACCCTATATACAACGCAATAAAATGTAAGGAAAAATACATGCAAATAAACATTTGAAGTGGCCATTTTGTCACATATCCCCCCCTTCCAGATCATCAGGGCGAGCTTACATCCCAACGGATCGCTTGCCACTGTCAAGACCTCTCCCTCTGTCCCTTTTCTGTACCATCTTCAAAGTTCCAGGGTGCTGGCACACAAACATCGTCATTGGGGTCTGACGGTCGCCACAGGGTACCCCTGGGTGTAGGTCCATAGTCCTGTGGTAAGAGGCAAGTCAACTCTCTTATCCAGTGCACCCAAGGACTCACCACAGTAGTGTCTGTCAGGGAAAGGGCCAACACAGTCCACAGACACAAAATGTTCACTAGAGGGCACCTCATTCCGAGCTGCATCAGTTTCTTGCAGCTGGTGTTGGCACAGCTGGGGTTGGTTCTGGAGCAGCTATATATCCTCACTGCTCACAGTCATGTGCCTGCATAGTGTCCCGGGAAAGCCGTGTCTGCTCCAACTCCTGCTCATAGTTCTCCAGACGAACCTGGCAAGCGGTCACCTCTGTGTATAGAGCTGCTCCAGTTCGCCGCTCGGCCTTCAGCTGCTCGATCATTACACAGGAGCCTTGCTCCATCTTTGCTATCTGCGCCTGAGCTCCATTGAGCTCCGTTTGTAGGGTGTGGTTAGAGTCCTCGCAGGCCTGCAGCTGGGCTGACAATTTTTTGTATGGTGGCGGACTGTTGTCTCACTTCCGCGCAGCGACCATCTCTCTCTTCCTGGACAGTTTGCAGTTCATCCTGATGGTCCTGTAATGTCTCTGCCAGGGCCAATAGCTCTGCCCAAGCATTACGCAAGTCAGCCTGTAATGAGCTGACCAGAATGGGGTGTTTTATATTTAATATTCAGATGGACTACATCCCCCAGAAGTATGAGCAGTTTTCACTGTTCGGAGGACTTCCACTTCCATTCCTGCACACATTGACAAAGATGCTTGGGTGTCCCGCGACGTCATTTCCGGTAGGAGGATATCGCTAAACCGGATATAGAAGATGGAACTGAACACCGGATCATGGAGCTCTTTGATTGACTCTGGTTATTATATAAATGGATTGTTTAATGTGCTCCATCATTACTTCTTTTGCCCTGATGAAGTCTATTTCATTTATAGATGAAACTCGTTGGCTTTTACGCTTTGTTGTTTTAATAAATATTTTTACTGCAACTGGAACCAGCTTGGTGTGCGTTCTCCTGTGACGGCGGCGGGGTTACCATTCTGGCTGGTTTTATATCTTGTATTCAGCGCTAATAGGAGGAGACGCTGGGGGAGAAAAACTCAAAAGATAGGTATATATTCTTTGTGTGATTTTAAGACTGTGTTTGTTCAGGAGGGGAACAGCCTGGGTGCCAGTCTCTCCAGTGCTCCGATACTGCCCGCTGGGAGATGGTTTAGTGCTGTAATCCCTGGGTAGTGACCGCGTTTCCCTCTGATCTGCTTTGGTTTGACTGCCCCGCTTTTTCTTCCTCTTTCCGCTGGCTGATGTAGGAAGGCTCCCTCCAGTGGTCTCTGTCATGGAACTGACGTATCGCTCCCCGCTTCAAACCCCAAGAGACTTTATGTTCATTAATATTGCGTGGTGTGATTTTAAATGTATTTTTATTACTGTATGTGAATGTGAATTTAGAGATGCGTTTTGGAGGTGCAGACCTGAGGTTATTTTCATTGCCCTCTTGTGTGCAGAATGTGTGATCTGTGATTATGTAGGAATGCATTGTCTAGTCTTTGTGATTTAGTTAGAATTTTATTTCTTTGTTGAATCAGAACAATGTCATCAAATTTGTGTAATCTGGATTATGCGAATACTCCCTCATTATCTATTGTCTGGCCCTTGTGTACCTGCTATCCTAATCCCTTGTTTTGACTCCTTTAGAAATGTTACGTAATATTGAATTTAACCGTCAACCTAAATGTAATAGATTACACCAAAACCTCCCTTAGAAGATAGAAACATAGAAAAATGTCGGCAGATAAGAACCTTTCGGCCCATCTAGATGTTGTGATTTTGTGTATGTAAATGACCTATGTGTGACTGTATAAATGTGTCTCTGATTAAAGCAAACCAGTTCCATTTCTAACCCAAAGATCTACAATGATCTACAGCGTTGCCTTATTTCTGGGGGTGCTAGCAGTAGCAAGCTCTATGGGGTCCCGGTTCTTAAACTTCGTCTAAGGACTGGAGGAAGGCACAGGAGTCTGGCTGGGTTAGAACACGGGGGGTCCTGCGAGGAAGCGGCATTGGCAGATGTGACCCCGGTGGGGTACAGAGATCTGTCACATTGGTTGGCAGCTGGTGGGATTTGCTTCCTGATATTGGGGACCCTTTTCTGTGGAGGAACGGATACTGAAGTAAGGGCCATAGGCACAAGTTGGTGCAGCCCGAAGCGAGTGGAGATGTGTCCCCACTGAGAGAGACCGCAGACGTGTTGCCTGTGGTGGATGAAAGCAGTCTACAGAGGACTGTGGAGCAGACAGTGCTGCAAGCGCTGTGGGATCTGATTTGTATCCATGGATGACTGACAGAACACGCTGTCACTGTGCGACTTGGAGGGGGCTGTGCGCTAGCCTCCTGCCCAGAGACTATGGCCCTTGAAAGAGACTATTGGGGAACTGGTGGGCCTTTTAAATATATTTGTTTTTCACTGTTTTATATGTCTGCCAGTTAAATATTTCTGATGTCTGTGTGTTATTCTTTGTATAGTGTAGATCTTTGTATTAGTACCTGCTATTGTGTAAATTCTCTATGTAAGAAATTCCTTTTGTTTACGTGTTTCTCCTTCACCCATTCTTCAGTGTTTGAAGCCCTGGGTAGTTATCTGATCTGTGATGTTGTCTGTTTGATTGTATGCAAATGTAATGGTCCTTGACTCTATCTGTCCTCTCTGTGAATAAACAGTCAGTTCTCTTCTGACCAAGCTTGAAGTCACGACTCATGATTTGGAGTACCAGGAATCTTCTGCCCGCTGTGCCAAGGAAAGGCTCCAGGTCTACAGCTTCGGCTTATTTCTGGGGGTGCTAGCCAGGCTCTCTACATGCACCGGGCTTTAAGCTGCGGCTAAGGTACAAGAGAAAGGTGTGAGAGTCAGGAGGAGAAACTGGGTGTCCAGCGAGGAAGCAGCATTTGGCAGATGTGACCCTGTCCGGGCACAGAGATCTTTTACAATGACAAATGTCCAAGTACCCTGTGTTGTATGGAGCAGGAGGGATTGTTTATTCCTTATGAGCAGAGGATCACAGAGGACCTTCAGCTGTGGAGACCCCGAGTGTTGGGGCCTCAGCCCACTGTGAGCCGTGGAGACCAGTTGGTGCATTGGCTGCGTGCCACACTCGATCTAGAGTGCAAACATGAGGACTTGCTGCAATGTGTGAGTGACGAGGATTGGGAAACTGATGAGAAGCTTCCCCCAGGCTACGTGTTCCGCGGTCCTGGCCCTGCATGGATACGCTTTAATGGGGGAGACAATTATGGCAGTCAACAAGCTGCCAGACATGCAGAATTGTGCAGCATCCAGGGGCGCTACCTGGACGTTTATGAGGACTCTGCCTTTTGGCCGTGCTGCAGGGGCTCGCTGCTGAGGAATGGGCACTCGAAATGGACTTAAAAAGGTTGCAGACTGCAGCCCAGCTACAAGTCCTCGAGACCCCTGGAGGAAGCCTCCACACACCAGCCAGCGGGAAGCGGAAGAAAAAGAGAGGTGGCCAAGCCAAAGCAGACCAGAGCAAAACACCGTCACAGCCCGGGGATTACGGCATTAAGCCATCTTCCAGCGGGCAGTATCAGGTCACCGGAGAGACTGACACCCAGGCTGTTCCCCTCATGAGAGATGGGGCCACACAGACCATGGACGATCTGGTCAGCTTGTTACAGGCTGAATTACTTGCTGCTCGAGCACAGATAATGGCCCTGACAGAGACATTGCAAGACCATCAGACCGAACTGCGAACTGTCACGGAGGAGAGAGATGGTCGCTGCATGGAAGTGCAAGAACAGTCAGTCACTATACAAAAATTGTCATCCCAGCTGCAGGTCTGTGAGGACTGTAACCACACCCTACACAAGGAGCTCAGTGAAGCCCAGGATCAAATAGAGAAGCTGGAGCGCGGCTCCCGTGTAATGATTGAACAGCTGGAGGACGAGCAGAGAACTGGAGCTGCTCTACACACAGAGGTGACCACTTGCCAGGTTTGTCTGGAGCTCTGGGAGCAGGAGTTGGGGCAGACACAGCTCTCCCGGGACACTATGCAGGCACGGGCCTGTGAGCAGGAGGAGGAAATACAGTTGCTCCAGAACCAACTCCAGCTGTGCCAACATCAGCTGCTAGAAGCAGACGCAGCTCGGAAAGAGAGCCTTGCTCAAGCCCAGGCAAGCGAAGCAGAGGTGAGACACCTGACACACCAACTGGGTGTATTAACGCAGGAGCACCAGGGCACTGCCAGCCACCTGAGGCCTGAGCTCAATGGGACGGGAGCACAGTGCCTACAGCTTCAACACGTGCTTTCCCTGCTACAAGCCGCTAGCACACACTTGCCCACTCCGGAGGAGAGCAGCACAATGGGGGATCAAATCATTGCCCCTGTTATATTTGGCACGAATGAAATAATGTACCTTGTTTGCGACGAAGATGGAGACCCCCCCAGCACTCCACACCTATGACCCAAGGTGCTGCCAGAGAGGGAACCTCTTCTTACCTGCCCAGAAGACCAGCAGAATCGGTGAGTGACTACCCTGAGAGGCTACCAAGTTCCTGGTCCCAGGAAGAATTGCACCCTTTTGGGATTGTGGGGATTGCTGTGGGCTGGGCCCCTGCTAAATGTTCGGGAGGGGGGCATCAGCCGAAGGAGAAACTGGGACTGCTGACTGTGTTCTGGGCCTGGGTTTGCAGAGGTGCCCTGGAGACAGAAAGATATGGGGGGGGAATTCCAGTGTGCCCGCTAGCAAATGTTTTGTGTCTGTGGACTGTGGTGGCCTGGTGTCTGGCAGACACTACTGTGGTGAGTCCTTAGGAGCACTGGACCAGAGGGTTGGCTTGTCTCTTACCCCGGGACTATGGACCCACACCCAGGGGTACCCTGTGGCGACCTTCAGACCCCGCTGACGGTGCTTGTGTGCCAGCACCCTGGAACTTTGAAGATGGCGCAGAAAAGGGACAAAGTGAGAGGTCTCGTCAGTGGCAAGTGATCCGTTTGGGATCTAAGCTTGCCCTGCCGTTATGGAAGGGGGACATATGTCATGGAACTGACGTAGCACTCCCCGCTTCAAACCCCAAGAGACTTTATGTTCATTAATATTGCGTGGTGTGATTTTAAATGTATTTTTATTACTGTATGTGAATGTGAATTTAGAGATGCATTTTGGAGGTGCAGACCTGAGGGTATTTTCATTGCCCTCTTGTGTGCAGAATGTGTGATATGTGACTGTGTAGGAATGCATTGTCTAGTCTTTGTGATTTAGTTTGAATTTTATTTCTTTGTTGAAGCAGAACAATGTCATCAAATTTGTGTAATCTGGATTATGCAAATACTCCCATATTATCTATTGTCTGGCCCTTGTGTACCTGCTATCCTAATCCCTTGTTTTGACTCCTTTAGAAAATGTTACGTAATATTGAATTTAACCGTCTACCTAAATGTAATAGATTACACCAAAACCTCCCTTAAAAGATGTTGTGATTTTGTGTAAATGACCTATGTGTGACTGTATAAATGTGTCTCTGATTAAAGCAAACCACTTCCATTTCTAACCCAAATACCACAGATCTACAGCGCCGCCTTATTTCTGGGGGTGCTGCAGGCTCTATTGGGTCCCGGTCCTTAAGCTTTGTCTAAGAACTGGAGGAAGGCACAGGAGTCTGACTGGGTTACAACACGGGAGGGTCCTGCGAGGAAGCGGCATAGGCAGATGTGACCCTGTCGGGGTACAGAGATTAGTTTATTTGTTATAAGCCCCCACTTATTTCGTTTTTGCATATTTACTTTTTAGGAATCACTATTCGTGTTACAGATTGGACAATGATATGCACCTGTTGAATAATGAGAAAGGATATCGGATTGGTTTATACATGTTTAAAGGAGAGGTGTCTGGTTCAATCTGTATGTATGATTAAGGCCGTCTGAGGCCGAAACGTCACGATTTTTTCCTTTGGGTTTTTCCCATATTAAACTAGTTCGTCTAGCAGCCTGAGACCCGTTTTTTATGTACGGGGTACAGAGATCTGTCACAGTCTCGGAAACTTGTAGCTGGGCTGCAGTCTGCAAACCTTTTACGTCCCTTGCTGGCCCATTCAACTCTAGGCCTTCCAGCTCCCTCAGCCATTCTTGGCTTGAAGCACACTGTGGGCTATCAGGGCCGGCTGCCCAGCCTCCTAGTAACTCGCCGGTGAGGCTTTCACTCTCTCTCACCGTCACCAGGCAACCCTCCTGGCTGAAAATGTCCTCTGGCTCTATCCAGACCAAGAACTGGTCCTCGTTGCACTCCACATCCTGAGTGACAATCTTTTCTTAACCCCCCACAGCTCCCTCTTGCTGCACAAGCAGGCCTCTGTCCACACGCTCTGGAACAGTTCCATGCTGGGGTTCGGTCCATATTTTCTGAGGTGTCTCTTTACCTCCTCAAGCATCTCCTTCTCGCTCCAGGTTGCACCACACTTCTGCCTTTGGTCTCCAGCTCCTCCTGCAGCGATCTCTTAGATGTCTGGGTCCAGTTATAGGGAGCATAACATCCAGCAGCTGCCAGCCAGTGTAACGGGGGCATTTCCATCCACGTGCAGAATGCTCCCCTTTCAGTCAGTATTCCGCAGAAGTACCGCTTCTGGCACCGACGCAGACAATAACACACAGAAGATCCTTGCAGTTTCAACCCAAAATGGAGAATGAGTTTATTTTCACTTTAGATTTTGCAACTGGTTAAAACACACACAGGGAAGGTACAGAAATAATGGAAACACGCCCAGTATTGAAACAATGGATCAAATAACAGTGAACTGGGTGACCTTAGTTGCTGGGGGAAGGGGAGGGGGTGATGAAGCATCTGAAAACAAAAGGAATCCATTACTTACAGGGAGGTCTATACTATTCAAAGACTGGATCGTAATACAGAGGTTACACTATACAGATACGATACAAGATACACAGAAAACACAACACTCAACAATATATACAGCGCAATAAAATGTAAGGGAAAATAAATGCAAATAAACATTGAAGCGGCCATTTCGTCACACTGAGTTTGCTTCCTTGAGTAGTTATTGAGTCCCTGAAATCACAGTTTTCAATATTACTCTGTTTTCGTAACCTCCCTGGCGGTATTCCCGAGTGTGACTCGGGGTTAAGTTTCGCTACCACGAACGGTAACCCCGAGCCACAGTCGGGCTGCATACTCACCTCCTCCTGCGCTCCCTCGCTGCCCCCCGCAGTGTGATCACGGCGACTTGCTTCCTGGTAATGCTCCCTGCGAGTCACACGATACAAGGGGGCGGGACCAGGCAGCAAACTGTAAAAGAAAAAAGAATATTCCAATGTAAATCCCCAGCAGCATGACCTGCTCATGAACGGCCACTAGGTGGCACTAAAGGATCAGAAACAGACCATACATACACAGTCTAATATTGCACCCTTGTTTTCTGAAATATTTCAGTGTTTTTGGTTTGATTATATTATTGAATATAATTTATTAGCATTATTTTGGATAATTATTTTTGGGATAATAAATTATTATGTCGTGTTTCAAACTTTATCGGACTCAGTGTGTTTACTAGACTCTTGCTTGCACGGATTTCAGTGCGTTATTCCTAATTATTACAGGCTTACTATATAAAAAAACACGTTTCCTATAAAAAAGAAATTGAGACGCTTTTAGACACAAAATGTTGAAATAATTAGACCACCAGGAAGGTTAATACAAGGTCAAACAGCTCAGATTGTAACTCCGCCCACAGACATGTCAGTAAGTATCAGAAGCAGGAATCACATTTCCTGGCAATCAGTTCATAAAGGTGATGTATGTTGTGTTCAGGACTAGTGCACGGATTCCAGGCACTTTAGGAAAAACACATTTCTCCACTTCCCACCAAATATTGTCGGTTTCCCCTTCCCGCTCCATTAGTCCCATCCCTCTCCTCCTCCCGATTTTTTTCTGCACCATATTTTTTTTAAAATAGTTTTCTCTTTTTTTCTGTAACAGCCTTTTTTATCATAATTCATATTATCTTTATATGTTAATTCCAGACATTTTTGTTCAGTAGTTTTTTTTTGCAAACAGCGTTTCAAATTTTTAAAGTTTAAATTGTTTTTTTTAACCCGTTCGTTTGCTTGTCAGCTTTTTGCGGTGGCTGGTCGGATGGTCAGCTTTTTTCAGACGCCTTCTACAGCGTATTTTCGGATTGTATTGGTGTGTTATCGGCAGATTTTCGGATCTGATCAGTGGTTTTTCCCTGCATTTCGGGGACCGGTAAATGCTGAATTCAACGCAGGGTTGGGGAATTTGATTCCCCGAAGTGGGGGAACTAAAGAGCACCGAATGTCAGTGACATTTTGTTGCTCTCTGAATAACCCCTTTAGAAGAATGGAGATGGTGCTGCTATAGTATAACCCACTATTACACTGTATCAAGATGTTAAACTCACCAATGGTGGAGCCTCCTCTGTATTGATGAGTTTATTTCTACTCATTAACATCTGAAGCCACCACTTAGCGCCTTTTAGCTTCACTCTATTTGATCTGCACATGAGTGATGGGGATGGACGGAGTGAGAGTGAGCAGAGACCTCTTTAATGTGCAGGGAGGAGGCGCTACAATAATATTATTATGTCGCGTCGTGACACGTTGTTGCAAACATTTAATCTGAGCTGTGAGCAGCGGTGTAGCGTGGGTTGTAAGTGCCCGGGGCAAGGCAAGAATTGTGTGCCCCCCATCCTGTGGGCACGGTAACACACCCTGATTCTCTTCCACCATTAGAGTATTACCCCCTTACCCCACAAGTATATTAACAAAATACTGATATAATAAAAAAATAAAACACACATGCCCCCCATGCTACCAGTCACCCTGCCCCAGTATACCCTAGTATAGTTCCACTCTCACACTATACCCAGTCACTCTCTCCCTCCCAGTACCCCAAATTCACTCTCTCCCTCCCAGTACCCCCCAGTCACACTCTCCCAGTATCCCCAGTCACTCTCTCCCAGTATCCCCAGTCACTCTCTCCCAGTACCCCCCAGTCACTCTCTCCCAGTACCCCCCAGTCACTCTCTCCCAGTACCCCCCAGTCACTTTCTCTCTCTCAACTATTTATCTATCTATCCAAGTACCCCCAGTCATTCTCTCCCTGAACCTCCAGTCACCCTCTCCCCGTACCCGTTCACTTTGTGTTGGTCACGCTGCTCTGGTGTCACACAGTGTCGCCTGCCTGTGTGGAGTCGCTGGTGGCCTGGGGGGGGGGCTGTCCAGGGGACTTAGTGGAGACCGGATTTTAAATGTGCTGCAGGACAGGCACCTCCCTCCCTCCTTCCTGTTCAGCGGCTGCAGGGCTGCCAGCGGCAGGGGGCTGGCACAGGGCTTCAAGGGGGACTGACAAGCGTGGTACAGGGTGTTCCATTGGATAATGCTGCACTGCTTCACTTGACTCATGTCAGCGTTAAGGAGGAGTCAGGACAGAATTTTCTGTCCTGGTCCTCCCTTCTGGACACTGAGTGCTAAGTCTCTGCCGGCACCGTGCAAGTGCCTCTCATGGACACCAGTGTCCGTGAGCAGACACCTTGC